>CAJQZJ010033173.1:1272167-1353266 GCA_907164525.1 Lophiomys imhausi
GAAAGAAAGAAAGAAAGAAAGAAAGAAAGAAAGAAAGAAAGAAAGAACATACTTATAGAGGGAATGGAGAATGGGAAGGAACAACAGAGAGAGAAACCAGGAAACTAAGGCCACATTCCCAGCTGGCTTCAAATGTCTGCTGTTTCTACATGGCATGGTTTCTATGAAGCATTTGAAGGAGTTCAAATCATGGTGATTAAAACTTTAATAAGTCTCAACAGATGGCACAGAAGAAATCTGCAGGGCAATCATCCACTAAAAAAACATTACTATGAATAATTCTTTTCAACATAGTCAACAGGAACTAGACAAGGGGTAAGCAATCTTGAGCTCTTATAGTCAATACAACAAACAAACCTCTTCTCAAAGCTCATCTTTGAAGAGATTGTACCAGGCATCTATGTGAAAAGAAACAAGGCAGAGATGTGACAACAGGAAAGCAAGGGCATCACTATTTGCATGATAAGAACATCCACATGCACAGAGCAGGGTGCTTAGAAGCAGGGAGGAAGCCACCGGGTAGCTCAATGGACTCTCACCAGTGACCCATGGAAAGAAACAGAGGTCAAGATACTTCAAGGCACCAGGATCCTCAAGAGGCTGGGACATGGCTGGCAGGGAGAGGGGAGCACCTGTGGCACTCCAGGTGGCTCCAGCCCAAATTCTAGCCTTTTCCTCTCCACCCAAAATAAACAGAAAGCAAAGTAAATGAGCAGCCAAGCACTACCTGAGGGAACCTACTGAGGGCAGGTGGAGGGTAAGCCTAGGTAGCAGGAAAATTCAAAAGAGACTATTTGGTTCTCCTGGACCTGTTAATCAACGGATATCGAAAGGAATTCTAACACAAGGAAGTACCCCACATTGTCACATTTGATCTCCATAATAACCTACAATCCTAGAATGTAGCTATTACCAACTGATGGTCAAATTCTCTCCAAGATTACAGAATGAGTTCAACATGAAGCCAGGGCTGCTGGGTCAGTCTGACTCCACAGTGTTTTCTGAGCTAGAGCACTCGACTGCTTCTCTGCTTGAAACAACCTCACACAGACAGGCATGTAGAGTGGAGAATTTTATAGTCTAGGAGTGGGGAAGGTCAGTGGAACGATGACTCAAATTCTGGAGGCCATAAAAGAAAAACCCTGATAAATCTGATTACATGAAAATAACAATTTTCTGCATGGGAAACAACACCATAAACAAAGACAAAAGACCAATGACAAATCCGGGAACTATTTGGAATATAAATCACAGACAAAAGGCAAATTTCTTTAATCTGTAAGGAATGTCTATAAATCAACACCAAAAAAGGATCCAACAAAGCCCAAAGGACAATCAACTACAAAAAGAGAATCCAAATACTTCAGAAACACATGAAGAGACACTATGGTCATAAAAGAACTGCAAATTAAACGCATTAGAACAACACACATCAAAATGTTTTAACATACAAACAATATGTGGGTATCAGGGAAGAGGTACACTCTTAAGTTCTTTGGGGAAGAAAAAACAAGCACATATGCTCTATGAAGGACAATTCATCCATATCCATCAAAATCATAAGGATACACACCCTTGCATGTAAATTCTAAAATTCTCTTTATCCTACAAGTAAGCACTTAACTGAATAAAATTATGTCTGAAGGAAACTTGTTGTTTGAACATTGGTTGTACCGGTAAAAGTTTGATAACAATTTAAATTTCCAACAAAAGGGCACTGATAAATAAATTATAGTGTATTATTATCATGGCCTATTATTTAGCCATGAAAGAAAAGAGGAAGCTCTCAGTATATTGACATGGAACAAGCCCCAAGGCATACCATTAAGAAAACAAAGCCAATGAAAAGATGGAAACTATAAATGTCATTATAAATAGAAAAAATAAAATCCTATATACTTGTATGCACCCATAGAAAGAAAGATACACAAAAGACTAATAATGGTCATGTTTTTAGTGAGAATTAGCTGGAATGTAAAGATAAGGGAGATGTTCTCATATTCTGTATCTTTTACACATTTTATAATAATGCTTATACAAAAACAAATGATACATATATACACATGCATGTAATGTATGTATGTTTATATGTGTGTATGTATGTATATATATATATATATATATATATATATATACATGCCACAGACAAATAAAAACAAAGTGACAAGTAGAAAGTGACTGCTGGTCCTCAAGGCTGTGTGGCCTTAGATTTCAGCTTTTACATGCATGTAAGAGGGACAATCATCATTTCTTCTCCCCAGGGTTTTGAGGAGTGGGGGGGGGCAGTATTTAGAATCCTAGAATGAGGCAAAGCGTGAACAAGTGCACATGCTTGTTAAGCAATCAGTCAGTCAGGGAAGCTGTGTCTGAAAGGCTAAGAGGAATTGGAAGAGAAGAGACAGGTAAGGGAAGCAGGGGTGTTCCTTGGGACTGGAATGTGCAGCAGTCAGGGAGCGGGCATGCCCCCTGTACCCAAGGTCATCCTGAGGTAGCTGGGCTGTAGCCGCTTGGGCTAAGGGTTCAGCAAGAGGTGGGGATAAAGAAGTGAGCAAAAATCACGCCACACATTTCTGCTATGGGTGGACAATTTAGGCAGGAGGAGTCCAAGGTTGGACATGCTTTTCTAGAACATTTATCTGGCTATTGTGGAGGGGAGAAAAAGTAAGTGGAGGAGAGACCACTGAAGACCACTACAGCAATCACAGGGCATCTCCAGACTGCTGGGCACTGGAAGACCTTATTTACAAAGGGTTAATTTCTATCTATCATTTAAATACAGGTCGGTGTGTGTGTGCCTACACATACTGTTGAGATGTTTCTTAGCTTTGCATGGTTTCCTGAGAATGTTCCACAAACCAATTTTTCACAAAGATGAACTGCCAAGAGGGGGTTAAAGAAACATAAATTTTCCCCTCCAGAATTAAAAACAAAAAGCACATGTAAGTAAGATTTCTGAAACAATTTTAAGAAGAGCAGCTAGCTTTCTTACTCATGACAATGACTCTAACCCCCAATTTGCTACAGGTTCTCACCTATAAAATCAGGATTAACTGCTAACAGGCTCATCTCCAAATATCCTTCTGGCACTAAAGTTATTTAAGTCCACTTTCAGGAGAGGATTTTAATGCATTTCTTGACAGTGCGAATAGCTCAAAAATTTAAAACTACTCTTAAATATACAGGGCTATTTCATTTTGGAAATTAGTAGATATTTTAACCAGGCAATAGAAACAGCATCCATGTCTGAGTCCAGACTTGTTGCAGTGAAAAGTATATTTATCCCAAAAGGAAACATGTATCAGAGTCTCAGTTTTCAAACTGCATATCTGCCAAAGAACTCCCCTCTGCCCTTTTATTCATGGTCTGAAGAAATTATAGATGGAGGTCTATGGGGGGAAGGAATATCAGTCGAGTCATGGAGTTGTTACTCAACTTTTCATGATGCAAATGACAGGCTTATATTTAAGAGTGTGAGATAGAAAGTTCTGTCAACCAAGAAATGAACAATGCATTTTCCTACCTTTAGAGACTCGTGACTGCTGCCAGAGCAGGCAAAGAATATGAACAAAGACACTCAACACACATAAGACAGCCCCTGCTACTAATTTCTGACAGCAGCCATGAAGTCATCCAGATGAACTCAGGTATTACAGCCAACCCATGGCCATTAAAAATAGACACAAGTGGTTAATGCGTTTGCTACTCAGGTGTTCAGATGCCCAGTGCCCATGTAAGTGTTAGGTGAGAGTAGTGGCCCACCTGTAATTACGGCACTCAAACAATGGAGATGGCATTCCCGGAGCAAGCTGCCTAGGGAGACTTACTGTTTCAGTTAGTTCTGGCCTAAGTTGAGAGTCTCTGATTCAATGAATATGGTGGAGAGCCATTGAGGAAAACTCCCAGTGTCAATCTCAGGTCTCTACATGCATAAGAACCTGCATATGCCATGCACACAGAAAACAAAACAAAACAAAACAAAAACAGCCACAAATAATTTTCATCTAATGCTCAATATAAAGATAAATAGCCAGAAGATAGTCATTTTTATCTAACTTTTTCTATCATGTTAGTTAAAATATGATTTCTGTGTGCTTTTTGTGAAAGGCAACATATATCAGAGTTTAATTGACTTATTGTCTCTTAGAACATGACATGTGATGTGCCCTTATAAATCAAAACCTGATTAGAACAATCTGAAATGCATTATTTTCAAAAAAAAAAAAAACTTCAGTTGAAATCAGATTTCAGCAATACATTTTGATAATCTTATGAAGGGGGATATGCAGTATCTTCCAACATTTGCAGCCTATTTACTGTTAGTAAAACAGCCATATAGAAACTCGCTATCTAATTTTGTAGAAGACAGATGTAATTTCCTGGTGTTTTGAAGAAGTAGAGGGTGAAACAAATACACAAATACAACAAACCTTTTAAATATTTGTCTCTAACTACAAGAACATATCTTTTTACTTCAAAGTGTTTATTATATTCATCATGACTTAGAATAAGAGAATGGGCAAACTGAACCATAAGCTGAGACAAATACCTCACTTATTATTCTCACAAGAATAAAAAAGGCAGGCGACTATTCATGCTGCTGATGGAACTGTAAATTGTCAGCTTCTATGCAGGGAAACTTGACATAGTCAATCAAAATGATGAATGGATTCGTTTTTGGCTACAGCAATTCTACTTCAAGGATATTTTCCCTAGAGTTATACAAAATAAAACAACACAGAGCTGTTCACTGCACTACCTTTTATCTTCGTACAATGTAGAAACAGCCTAACTGTCGATCAGGGAGGGATTGGGTAGAAGTCACTGAACAGCTAACGCAGTTTTTTCTTAGAAAGCGAGAGGAAGTTATAGTGAAATGTACTCCACTCCAACATGAGTTTAAAGGACACTATGCTCTGCACAAAAAAGGGAAAAGCTGTGTGTGTGTGTGTGTGTGTGTGTGTGTGTGTGTGTACACACCAGCATATATCCATGTCTATCTATCATCTATAAATAAAGTGTATGTGTGTATATCATCACATATCCATCTTTATCTATCATCTATAAATAAAGTGTATGTGCATGTTTGTGTGTGCATGTGAGTGTGTGTACCACAAAAACCTGATTGTACAGATCCTGGAAAAAGATATCTTTGTATGGAGATAGTACTAGGGAAAAGCCCACACAACATTTCTTTTGTAACCTCTTGAAATTTTTTTTATTATTTATTTATTGAAACAAGTTGTCTTCAAAGTCTTAAACATTCTGCCTCAGCTTTTTTTAATGTTTATTTATTTACTTCAAGTTACATCTCCATCACAGTCCCTGCCCTCCACCCCTCCCAGTCCTACCCTCCCACCCTCTCCCCCTTCTCCTAGAACTCATAATTCTTTTGTTTTCAAATAATTAGGCCACAATTATGAAAATTATAAGGTATAACATACATTCCCAATGTCCAGTCCTTACATATTTGGCAGCTGATATTAATATTCTATTTTGTATCTATCTCCATGAGTTTAAAGTTCTATACCTAACTCATTTTCCATCCTAACTTGCACTACCAATTTAAAAACATCTTCTTAGATCCAGAACATCCTTTTAATTCCTAAGCCTGCCTCAGCTTTGTGATCATAGGGATTACAGGTATCACTACATTCACCTTGCAACCTTTTGCATATTAAACTCAGGAACATATTATTTATTTAAAAATAACTAATGTAACTAATGAATTGTTCACTAATAAGCAAGCTTATTTCAAATGTATTACCTTTTAATGAGAAATTAAAAGAATAATATTTTAAACATTTAAGGCAAGGTTTTCTTTGAAGACATACAGTTAAAAGTATAAAGAATAAGAACGAGCCTTCTCCTCTTTCCAAGTCTCTTGGAGTTCTTACAAATTAAATGAAGGGTTGGAGAGCAGCTCACTGGTTAAAAGCATTGGCTGCTCTTATAAAGGAACCATGTTCAATTTCCAGCACCACGTGGTGGCTTACAACCATCGGTAACTCCAGTTCCAGGGGATCTGACGCCCAGGCATGCAGCTAGTGCACAGAGACACATGTAAGCAAAACACGCACAGATAAAAAAAAGAAAACAAAGATATAAAGGAATCTTGGCTGGAGAGATGGCTCAGGGGCTAAGAGTGTGTACGGCTTCTGCAAAGGAAGCCAGTTCAGTTCCCATCACCCACATCAAGGGGCTCACGAGCACCTTTAACTCCAGGAGACCGGACTCCTTTGACCTCTGCAGGCACCTGCAGTCTCACACAGACACAACTTAAAATTAATAATAATAATAAAATTCTTTAAAAGGGGGTGCTAAAGAGATGGCTCAGCAGGAAGAGCACTGGATGCTTTTCCAGAGGACCTTGGTTTAATTTCCAGCATCTATGTGGCAGCTCACAACTGTCTGAACTCTAGTTCTAAAGCTTCATTGGGTGTCAGGAATGCACACAATGGACAGATACTCGTGAACAAAGGATCCATATATACATTCAAAAAAATACATAAATAAATAAAATTTTAAAAACCCAAATCTTTGAAAAACAGTAATTATAAGTGAAATATAGCAGTTTGGGAGAAAACCAATTAAAATGATGGAAATCACCATTAGCCTCTTCCCAGATGAATGACAGAGAGGCACATGTTCTAACTAACAGAGTCACACTGGTAAGCAACAGTCAGAAATGGAAATGAGCAGAAGGCAAACATGAATAAGGTATCGGAGAACAAGTACGAAATTTGACCTGACTGTAAGCGTCAAGCAGCTGGATGAAGTTGTATGTTAATGGGGTGATCTTAAGTACAGGGTTAAACTTGGCTAAGTAACTTTTTTCTAGTTTTAGGTGCTTTGGGTGTTACTGTTTTCTTTGTTTTGCCGCTACAACACAAATGCTGCTCCAAATCCATCCCACTTTTCCGTGCAAGCAATGCATCCACACACCACAAACCACCTTTGGACAACAGAAAGTTTCCTATCCTTAGGCCATGAATGGCTCCGTTATTTGAAACTTAAACCAATCTAGCGTTTCAGCTCAACAAAAGGTTTTGACCATGATCTTGGAACGTGATGTAACCAAAGCTGACCTGCAGGTTTATGCTTTAACAACAATCTTTTCTTCACTCATGGAACAGAGACTTATGAGAGGAGACAGAGAAGTTGGCCAAGATCTTAGAGCCGATCGAAACCTCCTATGAAATGCAGAGCAGGCATGGGGGCCTGTTCTCGTGAGTCTACCTCCCTCAAGGGCAAAGGAAAAAGCAGAGGGAGGAGCCCACTTCCTCTGATCTTCAGGTTCATCCTATTCTAAGTTCCTCTTTGCAAAAAGGATGTCAAAGGATGGCAGTTTTGTTAGCTGAACCCCAGGCAAGGACCCAGTGACTGACTCCAGATGTGAGACACTTCAGAACAGCTGACAGACACTCTTCCTCTCTGTCTTCACATACCCAGGTTGGGTAAACAGTGCACATCAGACAGGATACACTCCCAAGAGTGGTTATGCAAGCCCCCCTACCTCCTAAAAAAGCCCTAAAGATCTAAAACCACCGTCTGGTCTCTGCCTGTTGAGAATGATAGAGATCCAAGGCTAGGACGATGGCTGATAGAGAAGATAGGTTGAAGACAATGATCTTGTGTCCTTTGTCTTCCCTGCACTGGACTTTTAAATACACATTCTATGGTCAATGAGCTTTACCAAAACATAAGTGCTGGTTACAGTTGTTACTTTTCACATAAAAAGCTGTAAAGTTTTTATTTGATTTTGAACTCAAAATTACTACTGAAAGAAAAAGACAAGACATAGGGCCAATTGAATTATTTTTATGCTATATCAATAACACTTAATCCTGAGAGTTCTAAGTATACAAGATTAGCACAATCTGAATTGTTGGACTTAAAACAGGCACTTTAACTCATATGTATGTCATGTATATATATTTTTTCTATGGTTTTACACATAGATTTATGTATATACTTTATAAGGAGTAGGAGGTTGCCACAGAATTATTAAATTATTCAAGGTACTGGGATTCAGACTTAATTCCATTCTCTACTGGAGACAGCAGAGTCCTCTGGATGTAGGGTATTTTTAAATATAAAAACTAATTATCCTATCTCTCTGCCTATAAATTCAATTTCTCTCTCCAAGGCAGCTTCTGTTGTACATCTCTTTGCATTACAGCTTGTTTACAACCTAACCTAAAAGCACAAGAAAGACAGAAACTAAATAAGAATCTGCTTTCTAACTGTTTGAGTTTGATAATGCAGTAATAGTAACCATCAAGCCTGTTTTCCATGAAATAAAAACTCCTAAAATGCAAATGTTATAGAGAAATGGAGATAGTACTAGTATAAGCCAGCTTACTTCAGAATCAGAGTGTCTTTTTTTATTATATTTTTTGTCTAGCAAAACTAATCATTCAATGCACATGGAAATTACATCATGCAAACTTTTTCAGATACAGAGCTGGGGCCTTGCCTTGTGTCAGCTAACTGAGAGCTTCTAAGGCCTTCTTGGACTCAGTTTTGGGGTACAAAAATACTCTTCTCCCCATGAAAACCCCACTGACTCATTTAAAAGATTGTTTTACAAAAACATCAACAAAATAAAATTATTAGCTAAAATTTATGGTCTTCAGCTGGGATAGTGAAGGTCAAAGGCAAACAAAAATAAATTGACCATGATAAATATTTGCAAATAATATACCTGACGAGGGACTGCTATTAAAAATATGCCAGGCACCCAAATAACTCAATAGCAAGAAAATAACTCAATGTTTAAAAACATGCAAAGGATCTAAATGGACATGTTTTAAAAAGAAGAGACACAAATGGCTGACAGATATGTGGCAATCATGTTCAGCATCTCTTATCATCAGGGACATGAGATGATACTGCAAACATGTTAGAAGGGCTCCTACATTAAAGACAAACTACTAGTGAGGGTTTGGAAGACAATGAACCTTTACATGGTGTTGGTGAAAACATACATTAAAATAGTCACTTTGGAAAATAAAATGTATTTTTCTAAAAGCCTATAAGTAGAATTGCTATGTGATCCAGCATGGCCCCTTCTTAGCATACATTTAACATAACTAAATCCATATGTCAAAGAGGTGTTTGCACACCCATGTTCTTTCCAGTACTGTTCATCATAGTAAAGGCCCTGAATAACCCAAGCTACATGCATAGATGGATAATGAAGACATGGTATGTGTGTACACACGGCAGAATTTCACATGACTTACCAAAAACAAATACTAAGTGAAATAAGTCAGACATAGAATGACAACTATTGTGTAACAACCTCAATTATATGTAGCTTAAGCTGTCCTGCTGGAGATGGAAAGTAAACACATGATTACTGGAGCCCACGGAGGTTCAGACAACTGGAAAGATGATGATGAAACACACCAAAGTCTCACACTGCATGGATAAGTTTTAGATACCAACTGCACTGCATGGCAGACACCATTACAACAGGGTTGTATACATTTTAAAACTGCTGAATGATACACAAAAATTTTTGTATCTTATTTTTCTGTTGCTGTAACAAAACACCATGAGCAAGTCAGCTTATAAAGCAAAGTGTTTAACTGGGCTTATGGCTTCTGAGGGTGAGGGTCCATGACGGTGGAGCAAAGGCTGGAGGACTGGAACAGCTGAAAACATCCACTCTATACACAGGAAGGAGAGAGAGGCATCCTGGTATTTGAAACCATAAAGCTGCCCACAGTGACACTCTGCCTCCAACAAAGGCACACCTCCTAATCATTCCTAAACAGTTCCACCAACTGGAGACCAAACATTCAAATATATGAGCCTATGGGACTGCCCTCATTCAAACCACCTCAGCCTACATAGGTGTCTGTGCACCATGTGCATGTTTGATGCCCATGGAGGCCAGAAGAGGGCACTGGATCCTCTGGACCTGGAATTACAGATGGTTGAGAGCTGCTAGGTGGGTGCTGGGTAGTGCCGGGTATTGACCCAGGTCCTCTAGAACTCAGAGTAGCCACCAGCCTTGATCCCAAACCATGGGCAGAACCATCCAGTTGCCTTAGTCAACTCTCTTACTTCATAGCTAAGAAAAATCATGTGCAAAGTGCCAAAGAGACCACTACAGGTTGTTCAGGTAGCTAGCAGCTAAGAAGCAAGAGAGACTTTTTGATGAGGAATTTTGTAATACACTCATTCTTAGAAAGCAGAGAGAAGGTCTAGGTTCTCTCTTCTATAGAGTAGGCTATTTTGATTATCTTATGTATTTCATTTGTCAAACATATTTTATGCATTTTATTTGTCAAACAATTGTGTCTCTTTATAGGGTAAATGAAATGCTACTTGTAAGGATAGAGAGATTTGGTCATGCTAATTAAACATACCATCATCTTATCAAGAGCTTTACACATGTGTATGAGATGAGAAGGCTACAAGTCTATTCTTTCAGGCTGAAGAGATGCTCAGTGATGGAAATCATGTACTGCTCTTGCAGAAGACTCATGTTTTATTCCTATTACCCATGTTGGGTGGTTTACAACCACCTGTAACTCCAGTCTCTGTGGAGTTTCAAAGCCTGAACTTACTTACACAAACTCATACACACAGACATAATTTATAATAAAAATAAAGTTTTCAAAACATACAAGACTTGCATTGGATGCTTCCTGGGGGATTTAGAGCATCTTAGGCAATGAGGAGTAAAGATGGGAAGAGAAGAATGAACCTACACTATTACATGAGATTCCTCTCTCTGGACATTTTTAAATAAGAGCCAATGAAGCCAATTTTCATTCCATTCTCTCCATCCAAAATTCTTGAGTGGTTTTAACCTTCATCCTCCTGGATACTGTTTCGGAGTGAAGGGCTTCCTCTCTAGCCTCTGATTGTAATCACTCCTACATACTTACTTTAAGAAATTGTTCTTTTAGTTTCCTGGTGAGCAATTATGTCTATTTATCTTAGAAGTTAAACTTTAAGTAATACCTTTTCCACACTGGATGCACAAATATCTTTTGAACTCTTCTTACCCACTCTCAAGCAAAAGGAACGGTGTATCATGGAACAGGGTTTTATACCCTTTGCCACTCAGGAGCCAAAGCATTGAGGAAACAGTGCTTGCAGGGACTTCTGCTTCCTGTTCAGCCTTCCTCAAAGGATGAGCCCTTCAGGCTCGAGATTAGGAAATATAGATAAAAGTTTAATTTTTAAAACATAAGATTCTAGGTCCCACTATGCTCATGCTGTAACAGGAATGCCTGCAGGTCATATACATCTTAGGATAGCTAAGAATGTGGGCCAACATTTTATAGATGACAACATCAATTTTCAATGTAGAAAGACCAGAGACTTTTGTAAGAATAGTGCAATGGTTGTGATGCTATAGTTGAATATCCCACTGAATACATAAGACAAGAGACAGATTCCAACTTCATAATGTTGTGTGTGGCTCAAGAAGTATTTGTTTGGCTACCATGGGATACACAGTTTGCATTTTGCTCCAACATACAACATCCTCTGAAAAACTGAAAACTAATCAGTTTGCTCTGTGGGGTTTGAGGTGATTGTATGCATGCACTGGAAGGTGATGTTGGAGAGTCTTCCTCAGTCACTACTCATCTTTTCAGACAGGATTGCTTAGTGAAACTCAGACATGCCAGTTGACAAGAACTGGCTGGCCAGAGAGCCTCTAGAGACCCTCCTGTCTCTTCTCCCCAGTGCTGGGATTCCAGTTTGCAGTGTGAAGCTTTTTATGTCAGTGCTGGGAAACCTTACTCTGGTCAGGCCCTTGTCCTTTCCTGGCAAGTACTTTGCCCACTGAGCCATCTCCTCAGTCTCAGGAAATAATCTCTGACTACTATAGTGTGTGTGATCTGAAGACCATTAAGTTTCTGAGACCATGTTAAAGGATAGATGGCAATAAAACAGTCACAGTGACAGGAATACATTCCACCCCCATAACCCCTGCAGCCAGCCAGGGTGAGCTACAGCAGAACTCTATGACTGTTCTCAACACCCCTAGACCTATCGGTGGCCAGAGGGTAGGAAATCTTGGAATCTGCATCCCCATTTTGCATCTAAACACACAGCATGCCTTGACCCTTTCCTGATACCCTTTCTGCCAATGAACTTCACCATCTGTCAAAAACTAAAGGATGTGCTTAGGTAGCTCTCATGTATATGCTGCCTGCCTGCGGAGAAGTATGCACTCTGCATTATGTGCAGTTTTCTGTTTATTGTTTGCAGTTTCTAGCTTAGGATCCATCCAATTATCTGTTGATGTCTGGAAGGCCAAGCATAAGATTCCAGTTACAGGAAATATGTCTGCCCTGCAGGCCCTTCGGGCCCAAGCAAAGCCTGGAGCAGACAGCGGCGGATCCAACAGGGTTGCCGGAATGTTGGAAGGGGGCTATGTTCCAGGGGGAGGCTGTTTGGCAAAATACCCAGAGTGTAAAGTTGAGCTGTGAAAGTGCTGCTGGCCGTTTTGCATAGATCTGTCATTTATTACAGGAAGGGGAGTCAAAACAGATTGGGAGTATGTGGCGGGGGAGATGGTGGTTGAAACCTGCTTGAGGTGACAGCTAACATCTGTTTTGTGACAGATATGGGGCACAAAGGACACCACAGGGATGTCCTACCACTGAGAGGCACTTTGATGAGTGATCCAGCCAACCTCTGATCCTCCTTCTACCACCCCACCTCCTGCTCTGAGACTCCTACTTGCCCTCTATCTCCCAGACACTCACAAGTTCCCTTCCTTGCTTCCTTTCCACATTCTTCCTCCTTTTTCATATAGAGAATGTATCATTACCTAGTATTCAATGTTGTACTTGAGCAGCTATTGACTCCATAATTAGAATCATGCTCCATAAGACGAAAGACTTGATATGTCTTCTTTCGTGATGATAGGAAAGAGTCTCACACATAAAGGTGCTTACCAGCATCTACTGATGAATAAAGGTACAAACAAACAAACAAACTAACTAACTAACTAACATGCTACTATTTGGTCCTTCAAAGGGGCTCAGCTTCCCTGGAACCAGCAGCTCTGTCTTCTCTCTGTGATATCTGTAGCAGAATGAGCTTTCTTCTGCTCACAGTCTGTCATTTCCTCCACTCAGTCTGCTTTTCCATCCACTCACATTCTGCCTTTCTTTCTTCTCCTTTTCCCAGGTAACAGAGCAGTATAGGAGAAAGAGACTCAGGAAGGGCAGAGGGTAAATTTAAAACTGATTGTTTTCTTAGTACCAGCTGTGTGGACATATTCAGCAATGTTCTGATTCTGGCCTGGTTTTACCCTTCTTGTCCTCTCTGCCCCACTCACAAAGGCTGTGGCTTTACTCTGGAAGGTATAGTCCCTTAGAAAAAAAAGCCAGCTTCAGTAAATCATGTTCAGCTAGGACTACACATTTTTAGAAATCACAAAATACTGGCAGCTGATGACAAAGGTGTGTCTTTCCTTATTCTTTTCTATTTTTTTTTGTTATGTCATTACATCTTCTGCATCCTCAAAATGAATTTTATGTACAAATCATAATGAAGAAATACTATCAAATACAAATCTCAAGAAGTACTTTTTGTCAGTTTTCATAAACTAACTCCAAAACTGATGTGGAAACCAGAAGGTCAAGAACAGCTATGACATATTTGAAAGGAAGATGCAGTGAAGGACTTATTCCATATTAACAAAGATGTTCTCTCTTGGCCAAAATGAAGTCACACTTCTTTGAGTGCTCTTTCTGAACAGTCTCTGGCCTCTTGCTTCCTTCTCAGACCTACAGAGCACCGTTTAAGTAAGAATTCCACTAAATCAATTCCATCAAAACCTCCCTCCCTATTTATTATCTCCTCACCCTTCATCTTCTTTATCTTATCATCTTGGCCTACTTTCAACAAGAATTCTCTTGAGTGGATCTAACAAGAACTCTGATATCTCTTATTTATTTTCTGCCCACTGACCCCACCCTGCTCCCTGGCTATAAATCACCATTTGTCCTTGGAGTCAGAACCCTACCCATTTTCTCTACCCCATTTTGAGATTCCATTACAGCTGTTCCTGTGCCTATCACAATGGCCTCCCACTGAGCAAAATCTTCCCTGGCATGTTTAGGACACATCATAAGTAAGTTTTCCTTTAACAATGCCAAGACTTATTATAAAGCTGGAGTAGAGAGTGGCACTGTGACACATATAGATTTAGAAACTAATGGACCAGAAAAGAGAATCCATGGAAAGAGCCCTTCCCTGCCCCCACGACCACACATACCTACAGACTTAGTTTCTTTTAAATCTAACATGTCAGAGCATGAGAAAAAGATATTGCTCCCAAAGCGATGTGGCTGAGTCAATGGAATATCCATATATGAAAATATCCCTGTATGAAAAAGGAAAACATGACCCCTCGCCCACTTGGAAACATTCACCTACCTCAACTCCAGGTGCCTTTCATGGATATAAATGTGACAGGCAAATGCTACAACTTCTGGGAGTTAACACAGGGGAAAGTCTTCATGACTTTAGGGTAGGAAACAAGAGACAAGGTTTACATGAGAAGGTGATAAATCAGACTACATTCAAATGAAATCTTTTTCATCAAAAGGTTTCTCTTAAAAGGGGAACAAAGGCAAGATGCAGACATGGAAAAGATGTTTGTAACACATAGGATTTACAAAGCTCTTATAGATTAAAAAATGTAAAGAGGCCGAACATGGTGGTGCACACCTTTAATCCAGCACTCGGGAAGCAGAGGCAGGTGGATCTCTGTGAGTTCAAGGCCAGCCTAGTCTACAGAGTTCCAGGACAGCCAGGGCTACACAGAGAAACCCTGTCTCGTAAAACGAAAGAAAGAAAGAAAGAAAGAAAGAAAGAAAGAAAGAAAGAAAGAAAGAAAGAAAGAAAGGAAGAAAGGAAGGAAGAAAGAAAGAGCTGCAAGTCTATCAAGAAAAAGACAACTATCAAAAACCATGAAAGAGATGTTAATAGGCATATCATAAAAGAGGATAACCAATAAACACAAAAAGGTGCTTTTAGTATGTCAATTAGGAATCACATAAATGTGAATTAACCCCACAATAAACTCACCAGAATTACTAACATGAAAAAAAATAATAATTCTAAATCTGGAATATATACAAAACAACAAGCTCACACATGCTGGTGGGAATATAAGTGGATACAACCATTTTGGAAAACTGTTTGGTAATATATCTGCCACAACTTCTCTCTTTGACAGGTACCCAACAGAAATATATTCATTAGGCAATAAAGGACAGCAATAACAATGTTCCCAGAAGCGTTATACCTGGTAGGTAGAACAACAGGATAGATAGGGCTTCACAACAGAATTCAAGAAAGAAATGGGAAAATTCAGTCCCACCTCTCAAACTTAACTGTGAGCAAAAGAATCCAAACATACAAAATACAAATACTAACTTCATGTATATTAGGTTAAGGAATAAGCACTACTATTTAGGCCACTCTGAACTTCATGTTTAGGGGACAAAGTATAAGAAAAGACAAGGAATTTGCTGCCGTGAAAGCTACTTACTGTAAATGTTTCCTTTGGTGAGAGGCATGGGGCTGTGATTTGTCAAGGGCCATGGGTAAAGCTTCTAGGAGCTGGTAACGTTTCTTTTACCTAGATAGTGACTACAAGGAGCTTTCTTTAAAATAATATGATGGAAGAACAAGAGACTATAGAGCATTCAGCTCTATGGGACATTTATATCATACCCTTTCTCCAGGCTCGTGGATCAAAACAGAAGAGAAGAAAGATTCTAAGTGCTTAAAGGAGTGGATGTCTGCAGCAAAGCAGTATTTGTTGGACATGACAGGATGCTTACATGACTTTGCAACTACAGCTACCCTGAATGCACAGGACCTGCACATGATCGAGACAGCCAAGACCCCAGTATGGATGAGGGTCACTGTAGGGTCACCTCTAGTAAGGAACTATTGGCAATGAATGATTGTTGGGGGGAGGGAGAATCAGTTTGCTCCAGGGATGTGATCCCTGACAAACTACCCAGTCAATACTAAGTGGCCTCAGTGAGTTAAAAAAAAAAAAAAAAAGACCACATGAAGTTGGGAGAGAAAAGTGGTTGGGAGATAAGAGAGAAATTGGAAGCGAAGGAATAAGGATGATTTGATGAAAATATGTTATATGCATCTATGAAATTCTCAAACAAAAATAATAACTTGCTGAAATTATTATTATTCATAATGTCGTGCTACATTTGTTATACTTCTGATTTTTAAAAAAGTTAGTGAAGGAAAATTAAACTCTAAGATGCAGCATATCCACATTGAATTGCTTGAGATTACAGGCTTTGCAATAAAACACACCTCAGTTCCTATCCTAGCTCTGATCTTGAATATGTTATTTAAACTCCAAATCCCTATTTTCACACATGTTAAATAAAGTGGTAATATCTACCTATCAGGGTTATAGAAAGGATCGAGGCCATGTATACAAAGAATTTAACAGAACACCTGGCCTAAAATGTCTCAAGAGTCTGAAAACTACTTTTCTGGTAAGGAGTTCACACCCAGAGAATGTAAAGAATACATTGCACGACAAAATAAAGAACATGGTTTTAAAAAACTGAATAAAACCTGAATAATAATTTCTTTAAAAAGGACAAACAAATGGCCAATACTCATGTAAAAAGGTGTTTGACATCACTAATTACTAGGGAAATGTAAATCAGAGCAATAATTCTATCACTCCACATCCAGAGGGATGGTTAATATAAAAAACAAACAAACAACAAAAAGATCAAAAATAGAATAAGAAGTGGCATTCTCAGCATTAACAAGACAAAATATCAATAAACTTTGAAAACTTTTGAAGGTGCTATGCTATTGAACCAAATACTGAATCAAAATTTAATTCTTTATGTAAAAATAACCACATCCATCTCATTAGTATGCAAAATTGCTTTTATCACTATTAAATGATAAAATTTATGAATCTCAAAGAATTGATTTCAATAAATATATTATTTGTTATATATATATGTATATATATATATACATGTATATATATATATACCCACCTGCCCCTGCCCCGCCAAAAAACCCAAAAAACCAAAAAACAAGGGTTGGTAAGGAAGTAGAGAGGCCGAAACTCTGATGAGCTGTTGGGAACATAAAATGGTGCAGCTGGTGTGGAAAACAGCATGGTTGTTCCTCAAAAAGTTAAAAATAGCATCGCCATATGGTCCAGAAGCCCCACTTCTGGGTACAAAAATCTAAAGAACTGAAAATGGGGACTTGATCAGATTCTGAACACCTTTACCAAAGCCTTGTTTACAAAAACAAAAATCTGAAGCAACCCAAGTGAATGATTGACAGTTTGAGACATATGCATACAATGGAACACTATTTGGTTTTAAGACAGGAAATTCTGATACATGCCACAACATGAATGAATCTTGAAGATATATTCACAAGTGTAACTCTGCTTCCATGGGTCATTTAGACTAATCAGATTCACAGAGACAGCACAGGGGTTGCCAGCAGCTAGAGGCTGGGATAGAAGGAATGGGAACTCTGTGGTGAGCCATGTAATAGATACTGAGCTGCTCCTATGAAAGCTCCTATGGAAACATAAAAAGCAATTTAAAAATGGATTGTGCAGCACTGACTGCCACTGAATACCTAAAAATGCTCACAATGGTAAACTGTGTATTACTTACATTTTGCCACAATTTAAAAATACTTTTAAAATAGCAGTAATCAAAAAATTAATTATAACATGTTTAGAACACAGAAAAGACAATGTGTCCACTGTAGACTGATAATTTCTTTGGCTCTTGGTGGTTTAGTTATTATTGATACTTTTGTTACAGTCGTTATCATCTTATAATGTCTGATATTCCATGAGTAACTTCCCTTAGTTATTTCATCTTTCAAAAACACATACCAATAGTAATATTGTACAGTGAAAGTAGCTATGATTAGCCCACAGAAGTAGCCAGTATTATCAAACTTGTAAATGTTCTATTTGACAGTAGCCCATAGTTCTATAAGTGAAGGTAAGATTAATGCTGATCAGGTAGAGACTATAACTGATTAAGGAGACATTGATATTACATGGCTAAATCAATCATTTTAGTTCTTGACCTAAATAATTAAGAACATTAAGATACAGCTTACCCTTTGGTTATGCCTGAGTGCTATTTCAGATTTTTTTCCAACAGCAATTTCAATGCATGAGTAGCAACAGATAATTATTTCTCTCATTTACCAAGGGATCAAAATTTACCTTTATCAGAATTTCTGCCCAGTTTCAAAAATGCTTATTTATAGGCAATAGACTTTCTGTCCACATCCTAACTTTAGCCCATAGTTTAAACAATGAAGAAAGTTGATTTCATTTATTTTTCTTTCTTTCCCTGTTGAGTGGAAGTCCAATTTTTAAATAATCTCAATGGATGGAAATCTTATCTTCAAAGCTGACTTTAATGTATATCTAAATAATGTTTCAAATGCCATTACAAATTCTTACCTCCTTGAAACAGTAGTCAGCACATGCCTTTCCCATAACCTATTAGCAACTTCTGTGAAAGGCACCGGATTTTTGTCATTATCCAAAGCTATACTATGACTGTCAAAACTTAGGCCCATGATTATAAAAATGGCTTAATGAACACTAAAAAGTATAAAAATAGACAAGTTGACTGTGTGTGGTTCGTGGAAGACTGAACTTACTCTCAGCTGAACAGATTTTTAGAACACTCAGTGATTCCATCCTATTTTGTAAATTACTAAGCAGGACCAACTGAAAAATTCTTCTGAAACTCAATTCCCAGGCATTTGGTTTTTGTTCCTGAGATTTCCTCAGCTTTCGAGAACCCAGCTTTAATGGCCCCTTTCTGAGAATAACTGTTGATTCTGAGAAGTATTTTTATTGAATGTTCCATTTAGCATCATTTTGCAATTAATGAAACTTTCAAGACATATTTCCTCTCTCCTTTTTTAGTTTTAAATTCAACCAATTTTTTTCTTCTTGCCTTTTGCCTAATTAGGAGCAGGAGTGCACTCCCACTAGGAACTAGCAGTAATAAACATGACAGCACAAGGTTGGAACGCCAAGACAAATGTCATCTGCCCAGTCCTGAAAGCCCACCCCTCAGAATGAAAGCTACTCCACATCACTTCTAAGAGTCTTTGGTCACCAGCTATCATATGGATCTTTCCAATCTCAGGAAGATTAAACTGATGGGTGAAGTTTCTGGGTTTTTAATCTTCCTTGACAGACACTTAACCCTTTCCTGTCTGGGAGATAGACGCTCTCCTGACTGACAATAAAACAAACCAACTTAGCTGCTTATTTCCTAGCTAAAGTGTCCGCATGGTTCACCGAGCCCAAAGCTGTTGTAGCTGCTTCTCTTTCTTCAAGTTCTAAACAAATAACCACTTAACAGTCAGCCGGGAAGTCTCTGCTGCCAGAGACATGGTGCCCACTTGGAGCAGTACAGCTCATGGAGAGCCAGCCTATCTCCAAATTTCTTTTTCTCCTATTGCCAAAACTGGTAAAATCCCTTCCCATACATGGCATTCAGATATATTCCTAATAAGTCACAGGGCACCTTTATGTAATAGAATATGTTCTAATTTGTTTTCTAGTGCTGTAATAAAACACTGACTAGAAGAAATTTAGGGAGGAAAGGGTTTATTTTATCTTATACTTTAACGTAACATACCATCACTGAGGGAAGTCAGGACAAGACTCAAGGCAGGAAACTGAAGGCAGGAACTGAAGCAGAGACCACGGAGGAATGCTGTTTACTGGCTTCATCAGTCTGCTTTCTTATTCAATCCAGGCCCACCTGCCCAGGGGTGGCACTGCCCACATCAGCCACTAACCACCAAAGTGCTCTACAGACATGCCTACTGGCCAGTCTGGTAGAAGCAATTTCTTAGTTGAGACTCACTCATCCCAGGTGTCACTAATTTCTGTTAAATAGAGGGGAAAACAAAAACAAAACCCTAAGAAGTACAGATTAAAACTCAGGGTCTGGTTTGGAGGAAGCAAAGACACATTACATTGTGAGAGTGTTCCCCTCAGAGGATTCTTCATACACTCTAGTTTTAGGTAGACCAAGAACACTTTTAAAGTAAACTTGGCATTTGCTCCTGTTCCAAAGGAACATCTGACCTCAGACTAAGTACCAGCTAAGAAGCCTTACTTTCCTGGACAAACAGAGCCCAGCGTTGGCAGCTTAACTGCAGTGGGACAACAAAAGGGAAATGATGTGCTGCCGAGTGCTCTGACGAATATGTTATTAGTATCCATGACCTAGGGAGCACTTTATGGAACTTTAGAAATAGCAGTTTCTGGTCTCCCTCTCCCTGTATATCCTGATTAAATTGTTCTAGGTGTGGGGACTTAAAACTATGGTTTTGGTGGGTTTGAGGGAGACCCCTTGAGAGAGAGAAAGGAAGGTAAGACTGAATTGGAGCGTATATGGCCTGCCTCCCTTTCAAGGGGATCTCAAGGGGGAGCTGATGCATGAAGACCTGAGGAGGTTTCCTTAGATAGATTTTGGCTGGGTGTGTTCCAGGTCACATTCTTATGCTTCAGTGCAAAAGCCCAGGACACTTGTATCCCACACAGCCTCTGGAAACTATGCAAGAATATGTAAGTCTTCCTAGGGATCAGCAGGAAACTTTAAACAGGTCACTGTTTTGAAATTTTAAAACAGTGCCTTCAACTTCACGGCTCCAGGAGTAGTTTGAATGATTTATTTTAAATGGCATGAGGGGTGCTGGGGACTTTGCTCAGTTAGTAGAGAATACTGCACAAGTACAGAGACCTGAGTTCTAATCTCCAGCACTACCACAAAACTCAAGTATAGTGGCACACATCTGTAATCCTCAAACTGGGGAGGCAGGGACAAGAGACCAGAGACCAGGGCTTGCTGACCAATCAGTCTTTCTTCTGAATGGGTGAGCTCCAGGTTCAGTGAGAGACCCTGTTTCAATTAATAAGGTATAGAGTAACTGAGGAAAACACCTAGCATTGACCTCTGGCTGCCACATAAGCGTGCAAAGGTATACACATGCACACATGCACATACAAACACACACACACAATGGCATGACAATATCTTGAACACATTTTTTTGATACAAGAAATATACTGATGAGAAGGTTGGCTTTTTACTCAAAGCTAACCTCTTCCCAGGAACTTGTCAGACCCATGTAACTTTGTCCCCAGATGAGAGTCTTAGAGGGCCACAGGGCCTGGCTCCCATTGATTTCCCTCCAGAAAGTATGAGTGTCAGAAAGTGAGAGGCAGGCATCTAAGGTGTCAGACTTGTTGGCCAGGGGATCAGAGCATCTCAGGGAGCAGAGGTCAGCCACTTGGGGGTCCCACCCACAGCCACTAACCCACATGGGCAAGAAGGATTGCAGGAGGTGGGATTTTGTGAAGCAGTGGGAGGAAAGGGGAACAGGAGGGAGAGTCCATCTAAAAGGAATAAGAAAGCTCATGCAGTAGTCCATTATATGGACTTAGTGTCTACATGAGGAATGAGAACTTGTTACTCCCACTAAGAACCATCATCCTGGAGGTCAGATGCATGGGAAGAACATCAATGGGCACATTGTTTTTACTGCTCCGTTCTCTGGCTCACCCAGGGCCTTAGGGTTGCAGGGGATGACAGGGGTTCTGCGACTTCTCCTGACACCTCTCCAAGAATGTATGGCCTTTGAGGAAGCTGTACCTTAAAGCAGGGACTGCACCCTTCCAATCTGAGAAAGGGGAGCACATGCAAATACAAGATGGGTAAACACTGCTGACATACTGAATGGGACATGTTCTAAGTGGCCACAAACTGAACATATATCAGCCATGTGTCACACTTCTTACACAAGAATGGAATGCCAAGTGTGAGTTTTGAAAAGGCCAATCTGCTCTCATCTCAGGACTTGTGCAGAGCAAGCTGATTGTGTGAAGGTGGTGGGAGTCTTCCTGTGGGCATAGGGGAGAGGGAGCTCTGAATCACACAGCAGGTGTAGAAAGCACAGACCACTCACTTCTCTCAGCTTGAGTGAGCATGGCTTTAGGGTCCAGCTTTCTGTTGGCAACTTAAACCTGTCAGTGCACATACTCCCAGGGTGATGGAGGAGTGGGTGCAGAGGGATGGAGTTCCCCTACTGAAAGTGGAAGGGTCTTCTCTCTCCTCTCACTCTCTGCATCAGCAGTCAGCCAGGCTTCCAAAGCCTGAGCTCCAACTTGTGTTCACAAAAGCATCACCATGAAGGGCTTGATCATGTGACAGTCATTTGGGAATACTCACAAATGGAGGAAACTTGTAAAATGAAACTATGTGTACATACAAGGGTGAACACCACCATGTAAGATAAATGCCTTGTTCCTTTAACTGTCCTCAAAATTGCCATGACTACTTAGGAAGTTCACTTCCTTAGATATGAAATTGAGAACCTTTTATACCATTCAGGGGACATTAGAGACATGAATTGAATAATTACAATACAAACCTATTTGTGGGGCTGGGGCTATTGTTCAATTGGCAGAGTCCTTGTCTGGAATCAAAAGTCTATGAGTTCAATTCAAGCACCAAATAAAGCAGGTACAGTGGCATATCCCTATAATCCAAGCACACAAGAGCCAGAGGCAGGAGGGTGGGAAATTCAGATTTGCCCTTGGCTACATAATGAGGTTTAGTCCAGCTCTAGCTACCCGAGACTCTGGCTCAAAAACAAAAACAAACAGTTGTAAAACCTGCTGGACTTCTTTTTTTTTTTTTTTTTGGTTTTTCGAGACAGGGTTTCTCTGTATAGCCCTGGCTGTCCTGGACTCAATTTGTAGACCAGGCTGGCCTCGAACTCGCATAAGATCCGCCTGCCTCTGCCTCCCAAGTGCTGGGATTAAAGGTGTGTGCCACCACTGCCCGGCAAACTGTACATTCTTTTTTTTTTTTTTAAGGTTTTTTGAGACAGGGTTTCTCTGTGTAACAGCCCAGGCTGTCCTGGAACTCATTCTGTAGACCAGGCTGGCCTTGAACTCACAGATATCCACCCGCCTCTGCCTCCCAAGTGTTGGGATTAAAGGCATGCGCCAACACACCTGGCCATTACAGACAGCTGTGAACTGCCATGTGAATGCTGGGATTTGAACCTGGGTCCTTTGGAAGAACAGCCACTGCTCTTAACCACTGAGCCATCTCTCCAGCTGGACTTCTGATAAATGGAGAAAGAATATTGGCAAAAGTTAATTTTGATTGACGGAGAATTGAATGTATTTGAAATATGAGATTAGTCTGAGATGGAGGTGGGGTGTGGAACAGGAAGTGAAGAGGACAGAGCCTATTAGAGGTAGTGAGATACCAAAAACACCAGAGGAAAACAGCCTAAGTAGTTGGGGCAGTTTGGGGATGAACATCAGAAGGTCAAGAAGTCAACATTTTTTAATTCCCCAATTGTGCTAAGCACACCAGGAGCTAGCAACTGCTTCATGGTAGCCTCACGATAGGCCAGAGGAATGGCACTACCATTCCCATCATAGGTCTGGCTATTCTGATATCCTTCTCAACATGGAGGATCTTTCAAAAAGACACCTCACATAGCACAGTAGCAGTGTCCTGAGGTCACTGAGGAAGGATGATGGACATATTCCATGTCATCCCAGTATCTTCATAGAACTTGTTCCTTTTCTTTTTTTGTGTCCTACCCATTTCTGGATTTTTTTTTTCTTCACAATAGTTCTAAGCCAGCATGTCCCCTCAGAATGACTTACTGCTTTTCTGATGTCTCCGTCAGTTACCCCGACTAGCAAGTTAAGAAGGTCTCCCTTAAGAACCGGACTCCTTACAAAGTGTCAGAATTCCTTATGTTCTTTTCTTTTGTTTGTTTTGCTTTGGTTTTTGGAGACAGGATTTCTCTGGGTAGCCTTGGTGTCCTAGAACTTGCTCTGTAGACCAGGCTTGCCCCAAACTGAGAGTTTCACCTTCCTCTTCCTCTTCCTCTCACACGTGCAGAATAAAGGCATGAGCCACCACTGCCCATGCTCAACTTTCTTTGTGTTCTTGATTTTTTATTCTTGCTCGGTTACACGCTACTAAAGAAACTTAAACTGAGAGAAACTGCATGTTTCCCAGTGGGTACAATAGAGATATGTTAATAGCATTCTACAGGGAAAAGGGACAGGTATTCCAAGACAAAGAGACCAGTTTATGACACACTGGAAAATACAAAACACAGTGCACAGAGAGGAGACCAGCACGCACAGGACAAGACAGCACATAGCAGGACAGGCTGTGAGCACAGGAGAGCAACAGGAAGGAATTTTTAAGAAGTGGCAGATGTGTTGCTTCTTCCCAGTTTGGCCATGGTTATTTTTCAAACTCACAAAAATGTACATTTGGATGTATATAAATTTTAAATAATTTTTGGAGGCCAGGGCTGGTGTTAGAGATATAGCTCAGTTGGTAAAGTGCTTCCTTACAAACATGAAGGCCTGAGATTGAACTAGAATCCACATTAAAAAGCCTAGCACTGTGGTATGTACTTATTACCCCAGTGCTTAGGATGTGCAGATGGGCAGATTCCTGCCAGCCATTAGTCAGTTAGCCTAGACAAATAAGAAATCTCCAGGTTGAAGTGTCCTATTTCATAAGACAAGGGTGATCTCTGGCCTTGCACACACATACATGCACACACACATTCCATACAGGCATGCACATTACACATGGACAAAAGTACACTCACACATACACATAGAGTATACACACAAACAGAATCACACACAAATAGACAGACAATAGGAAGATAGATGAGGTGGGAAGCCACATGCTAGTCAAGAACAAATGAGCAGTTAATGCCATAACAATATTTAAAAAGTCATCAGAAGCAAGGATTGAGTGCAGAGATTTTAGGAATGGGATTCAGATGAGGAGGAAGTGTGAAGGACTGTGCATTCAAATGCTCAGTGTCAGACAGGACCATCCAATTCATCCAGGAAAGCTCCATCTGGCAGCAAGAAAACATTTAAGAGCTTAGACTTTGTCCCACTGCATGATGATGTCATTAGCCAGACAGACAGACAAGGAGGAGCAGGCTCAAACAGGAAGTTGATGAGTTCACTTCTGGATATTTTGAATTTGGAACATTTATGTCACCAAGGTTTCTTATTTTAGTTTTGAGGAATTTGAAAACAAAATTGTTGGGTTTTGGCATTGAAAGCAGTATCTTTCCACAAACACAGGCTCACTGGAGCTATGATGAGCAGAGCTGTGACTGCCGAGTCCTTCATGAGGATGGCACAGAGATCAGTCGACGTCATTTTGTTTTGTGACTGAGACTCACTCAAAGTCACAAATATGACGTGGAGAATGGGACTGGGCCAGGAAAGATTCTCTCCATGTTCTCCACTAATGTGCTTGCCGCCAAGTCTACTATTTTTTCATGTTCCTATACAAAAAAGCTTTTTCTTCCTTGTCAATAATATTAAAAACCAAACTTTGAAAATAGTTATTTCCCATTCTTATTGATGGCAGTTAAAATCCACTGCTGTTTTGTTCTGTAATTTTATAATATTGTATAAATCATCAAAGGAATATAGATATTGGTTTGTTGATTGTTAATCAATGTTTCCATGTAACATTTTAGACTGGAATTAGAAGATTGTCTGTATTTCAAAGGAACTTGGAAAATTAGTTCATTTAGTAGTCATAAGCACAAAAGTTCAGTACAACTTTCAATATTCTCAAGTACCACTCACTGGGATATATAACCAATTTTATAAACCAGATGTCAAACTACCAAGAAGACACAATGTTTTCGAAGCAAAGTTTAACCACAGGCATCAGCTACAGAAATACAACACAGATAGCCCTTAAAACAACTGCCTATTATTTAAAAGCTAAGCAGAGTATGCAGAGAATACAGCGGGTCTCAAGACAATAAAAAAAAATCTGTGCATTTTTAGTCACCATGCAAACTGATGAATTCACATGCTTAGCAGAGTACAAGACACATGTAGGCTTATAATATATAACTGTGGAAGGAAAGAAGGAAGAAAGAAAGAAAGGAAAGGAGGAAGGAACAAGGGAATGTAAAGTAAATGCTGACAGTTACTCTATTTCACTCAGCAAATGTCCCTGAGTATTTATGTCGAAGATCTGTATTTTAAGCATAGTTGTAAATATGCAAATAAATAAGACACAGCCTCCAACACTTCATACCTAGGGGAAGTAGAATAAAAAGTACAGAAAGCATTTGCATATATCATTCAGCATGTGACCACACTTGGCAGGGTGCCATAAAAAGGTTGGAAGTCCCTAAGGCAAAGATTTTGAGGCTAGTCCTATGTTTTCATATGTCAGGTCTTCGAGGTTGGAATTTTAGAACATTTGGACAGAAACAGAGTGTTCTAGGATATAAAAGTAGAAGAAGAAAAAAACTCCTCCAAAACAGAGGTGATGGGCTGGGTTCTAGAAAAGATAGCCTGGTTCAGAGGAGTGGGGAATAGTGCTGAACCCACATCATGTATGTTGAAATGAAAGGCAGAAGGCAGGCTTAAGCAGCACACTGTAGGTAAGAAAGATCTGACCTTGTAGGAGAGACAGAGCTTTTTTAAAAATTGAAGAATTTTAAACAATGCTGAAGATACAAGATAAACTAGAAGAAGGAGCAACTGAAGTGGGCTTATGAAGATCCAAGCATGAGCCAGGACCAGTGATTGCAGCAAGACAGTGAAGAAGCAGGGGTGCAGAGACGTGTGGGGGAGATGCCAGCGGGGTCTCCCGACTCTCTGCAGGGGTAGTTAGAGGAGCACATGGACCAGTGTTGATCTGGAAGATCAGGAACACAATAGTATCCTGAAGAGAGGGTGCTGGGTCCAAGAAAGGTTTTGGGGAGACAATGATGAGTTTAGTGCTGAGCTGAAGAGGTGGACAATATGTTTAACTTCAGTTGCCAAAGAGAATACAAGATAGAAAGGGTCATCAGGAAAGAGTAGGAACTAGAATCTGCAGAATCAGCTGCAAATAGGGATAATGAATGAAGCTATGGAAGTGGAGGAGATCATTCACAAGAGAGTCAGAAAAAAATGTGGGGAGTAGAGAGAATGAGTCCAAATAAACACTATGCAGGAAACTTCCAGATCATTTATTCAGCATATAAAAGTGGAACTGGTGGGGCCAGAGCGAGATGGCTTGGTAGGTAAAAGCCCTTGATGCTGAGCAAGCTGGATTTCATCCCCAGAACGACGGAAAGGGACAATGAGATAACCAACTCCACAAAATGTTGGTCTGACCTCCACATGTGTGCCATGCATGGTACAGGCACTCCCCTGCACCACATGTGTTCTCCTCCCACCTCTAACAAGAGTAAACGATAGTAATAAATATTTTTAAAATAGAAAGATGAGTTTCATTCCCATATTTCTCATAGCAAGAGAGAACTCTTGAAGCACTGCTTCAGCTCCCTCACAACAAGAGCAGGGCAGCAATGCTGTGTGGGAAAGTGGAGAGCCAACCCCACTGTGTGAACTTCCTGTGAGACAGCAGCATCATGGAAGGGGAAACATAGCCTCTAGGCACAGCTCTCCTAAAGCCAGGCTGCACTTCACTGAACAGTGAAAAACAAGCGAGAGCCTCAAGGCTCTGTTTCATAGAAGGCAAAACGGCACAGAGCACAGATACACAGCCAAACCCAGGGATGGGCTCTGTGAAGGTGGATGCTTCTCCTTCCACCCTCATCCATCCTGCTCTTCTCCCAGCTCATTAGGATGCTTCTCCTTCCACCCTCATCCACCCTGCTCTTCTCCCAGCTCATTTTAGACACGATTCAACGCCTCTGAGGTGTAGATAAGGCTCCTCACATCTGCAAACTGAACTTCTCCACAGCAGAGAGATCTTCTCAACATCAACCTTCCCACCTTTGCATGGAACAAAAGCTTCACTTTTGTACTCGGCACCCACAGCTGTTTGCCACGAATACAAAGAAACACAGCCAGTCCCACTGGCTCTTTGAAGGTACACCATCCTTTTCCTGTGGCCTAATTTAGCTTCAGTTGAAAAGTGCAAAAAGCAAAAAATGAGTAAGGTTTTCACAAGCGTTCCCTACCAAGAGGAAGCTGATTTTCTCCCAATATCAGTCCTTGAGGCACTCAGGTGTCAGGCTGGCTTGGTTTCTACTCTTTCGTATCACTACATTTCTAAAATGTTTCCAGAATGGATTATTCTTTTGAATTGAACTTGAAGTTCAAGGTAGAAAGTGAAAAGAAACAACTTTTTAAAAAAATCTACATTTTTCTTTTTTAAAAAGTTACCAATCTTCTTGCTAATGTGGAGCACATGGGACTATTACCTACTTGGTTATCTGCCTTCACACAGGACAGCCTTTTGCTCTCCAAGACAACATCATGAGCACTGGAAACCAGGAGTCACCAAACAACCACTGATCCACAGCCCTGCCCTTGGGGTTACGCCAAGAAGGTTAACTAAGCAGAGCTGTCATTGGGAGTTTGCTGTCTAATGGAAGAAGCAGTAATCTGATCCAGAAATACATCCAGGAATGTACCCTAGCGTGCATAGGTAAAGTAACGTGGGATTAGTCCAGTTGAAACTGGTTACTTGTCACACCACTAAACATGGCTCTGTGTACTCAGGAATATTCTTTGGGTTTTTGTTGTTTGTTCTGTTTTCTAAAAAAGAAAAAAAAAGGAAATATTTGCTGAAAGAGTATTTTCAAAGCATCCATTTCGATGGAAGGTGGAGATAGGACCAGCATCCAGTTGTTCCTTTTCTTCAGGTCTTATATTCTTAGACCAAGACATGCTTAGAAGATGGCTTATGGAGAGTCTGGAGAAATAGCTCAGCAGTTAAGAGAATGCGTCTTGATAGGACCCAAGTTCAGCTCCCAGCACTCATACCAAGGGGTTCACATCTCCCTGTAACTCCAGCCCCAGGGGCATCCCATGCCTCTGGCCTCCACGGACACCTTGTACTCACATGAACATACCCACACATAGAGACACACACATACACATAATAGTTTTCTAAATGAAAGCTTAGGGAAATGGACTTTTGCTTTAAAATGAAGTTCCAATGGTGTTCAAGAAGGCTAGAAACTTCTTAGCAGGGTTGGGCTCACAAGTCCCATTCTGATGGGAAAAATACACAATCATTCTGGTAATTAAGACTGTCAATCTAGTAGATTAAGGTAAACATCAAAAACACTGTCAGAAAAGCTTCCATTCTGA
This sequence comes from Lophiomys imhausi, assembly GCA_907164525.1. Classification (NCBI taxonomy): domain Eukaryota; kingdom Metazoa; phylum Chordata; class Mammalia; order Rodentia; family Muridae; genus Lophiomys; species Lophiomys imhausi. The sequence continues at coordinate 1,301,401 of CAJQZJ010033173.1, forward strand.
GCAGCTTAGATTAGGAGTTGCATTGTGATAACAAAGAAGAGGGACTTCTACCAGGTGTTCCATAATGCTCTGTAAGTTGGCTGTATGAAACAGTTCTTGAACCATTTTTACCCACATCTCACATGGTCCTTTAGCTATGAGATACATGGATGGAAGGTGTGGCATTTCTCTCTAAGTCTACAGGTACTACAGGATTGAGAACAGAGTTGTCATAAAGGTTGACTGCTCCAGAGAATTCACTAACTACAGCGTTCTCATACTCCAAGCATTAAGAAATGAATTTGGAGGCTCCCTGGATGCAGTAAGCATCCAGGCATTCTTCCTCTGTCCATGAGAACAAGTCATCTTAGCCAGCTTTCGACGCAAAGGCTGGCATCCCCGACCTCTCCCTCTGGCAACGCAGGCCAGAAGAGTCATGCACTGTGCCAGGTGGGCCCAGAGTCAGTCAGCCCTCATCCAGCCAGAGTCTCAGAGCAGCATCTCTACACCCCGAAACAGCAGTGATGAGTATGAGGTCTAATATCAGGTCAAAACTCTCCTCCAGCAGGAAACATCCTGGCCAGAATGATATTTTTTTTCTGACCCATTAAACATTTTAAATCAAAATGCAGCCAGCTCAAACCCTGAACTTCAGCAGCGACAATACTCCTTTGCACCCGTGTGAAGAGAGGGTGGAGTGCTACACAGAATAACAACATTCAGAGTAGGAAAATCCCACACACAGAAGCTGATACCTGTTCATCTAGTCTCCCAAGCAAACCAAGAAATCACACAGAATCCTTTAGGAACCACCGTCATTATAAGATGGTCATGATACAAAGGTATTATACTGGGTGGTGTCTACACAGCAGTGGCTTGTGAAGAGTGTACACTCTTGAAAGAAGGATGAACAGGCTCCAGGGAAAGCAACATAAAGAACATGGAATGCCCTAGACATATGAGGAGGTCTCTGTTCAGAGGCCATGGAGGAAGCATACATACAGGAACAAGAGATGAGATTTTCCTCTAATATATACTCTAACACAAAAGGGAAGGGGATCAAATGATAGCGGGCAACTTTAAGTTTGGTTTCATGCTTGAAATTGGACTTCCAAGTAGAATATGCTTTAAGTAGACTATGGAATTTTCTAGAAACCCTTCCTCACCCTACTTCCGATCTTTCCAGGTTCTAATCATGAAACAGTTTATCTTTAGATCTCTCTAAAGAGCTAGCTGGCTACCAGAGAACTTCACTTTGGGGCTTTTCACTTATTTATTTTTCTGAACTCTGGCTTCTTCAATCCATGTGATGCAGTGTGTACAGAGACGGCAAGGCAAACACCTGCCATTCTTAAAAACACGAATCGCATAATTCAGCGCCTTTTCTGTGATCACAGAATGCAATTAATCCTCTGGCTGCCTTGGTATGTAGACCAAACCTTCTGCCACAGTGTTTTTTGGTGCTGTTGTCTAGGGTGGCTCTGCCAATCTCTTCATTCCAACAGAAAGCATGCCAGGCTTCTCAGTGCTAAGCAAAGTATAATTAGGCAGAAGAGGTGACTGGGTCCCTCACTGAGGGAGTGTGCCCCCAGGATGACTCACTCTCCACAACACAAAGCTGCCCTAAGATCCAAGGACTTTTGTGGCCCTGAACATAGGAAACTCAATCAAAATATCGCTTTTAAAGAAGGAAAAGCATCAAAACCTGTCTGCTGAGAAACTTTTTAATCTGTAGGAAGAATAGGGTAGAAGAAAAGTTTTAGACAAAGAAAAGGCTGTGACTCACAAAAGCACATGATAAGTGTGTGTGGGGGGGGGTTAGAACCCATTTACAGTAGACTAATGACATGTGGTGAGAAATAACTAGAACTCAGAAAATGTTGGGATAAGATGAAATATAGCTTAGAAAGACAGGTAGAGAAACATGCTTTTAGGTCTCATACTGCAACTGGTATGATTTGCTCAAAGCCATAAAGTAATTAATTCTACATACACTTGTGTTCCATTGGGGCCATGTGAACAGTCCAAGACAATGGTCGCATGCACCACATATCTCCCCACTAGATGGCAGAAGGAAGGGCACTAAGAGCCAAAAACTCTGTGCTGTGATTGATAGTTTATTAATATTCTTTTTGTTGATTCTCTAGTCTTCCTAACTCATGTATTCAAAATGATGAGAGACTCTCTAACCCAGTTCCTTCAATTGAACATAAAGAAACAGAAAGTCTGTAACATGTTCCAACAGTGTGGAGCTGGTAAGGCTAGGAAGAGACACTCCCAATATCCTGGTCCGCAGTACCCTCAAGAACTACGCACATTTCACCAGCCACATTCACCTGCCTCGACAGACAGCCTTTCTCTTCCCTAGAGCTGCACCCCTCCTTGTTTAAGCCACCTCTCGTGTCAAGTGACTTCCTGGTTACAATGCATTGCCTTGAAGTTCCAGCCTTGTCATTTTATCTCATGATGACTGAATCTCAATCAGGGCTTCTCAGCCTTGCCTTATAATGCCAAGAACTTGACATGAGAGTCACTAATTTCCAACAGAAGAAAATATCTGCTAATAGTGACAATGTACCTGATACCCTGACTTTGCTCTTCCCCAAGGAGCCTAAGAACCCACCCAACAGGAGTTCTACCTTAGCACTGAGCATCAGCTACAACCTTGGATGAATATGTCATATTAGCCAGCTGCAGATGAGTTTACACACACAAACATATGTATATCAACAAACTGTTTGATATATGTTAGCCAAATGTACACCTGCATACACTCTTGTGAATGGATGTGTTCTATGTCTTTGGTAGAGAAATAAAAATGTACATATGGAGAAGCTTTAGTATATTTCCAACAGCCTTCTATCCAATAAAGATAGAAGTTCAAAGGCTGGAATTCTATTTCCAACTCAGCTCTAATTCTGCAGATTGGCAAGTTACCCCCCACCCCACATCTTCCTCTATAAAGATCAGGCAAATCCTGCCTGACTACTTCAGGGGATGGACAGTGTGAGAAATATAGATAGGAACATACTCTGAAACAGGTGATAAAAAATGCTGCAAGATATCTAAACTATACCACATCTGTAGAAAAAGAAAAGTTACCTTTTACCTTTCCATATTAATTTCCAAACACAAAAATAGTACACATAATGTACTAAAATGCTAGAAGTCTCCACTAGTGCTGCCCGACAGAAACACAATAGGAGCTATGTATACCATTTTAATCCTTCTAGTGGTCATATTGAGCACATTTTATTTACACCAATATGCCCAAAATATCATCCTTTTAAAATGTAGTTAGTATAAAAATTATATATAAATATATATTTATATAAATATATAAATGAAGAAATATTTCTGAATTCATTCATTGATACCAAGAGTCTTTGAAACTTGGCATATGATTTATATTCTCAACTCACCTGAAATGAGACTCACCACATTCACATACCCAACATGCACAGGGACCAGCTATCATGTTTGACCATGGAAGAGCTACAGACAGAGTACCAAAATTTCACATTTAGGAGGACATGCTAATCTCTTTTAAATACCTACTGCAGTGCTTGTAGCAAATAAATATGTGTGTGATGAACAAACAGTACACATTGTGGCACTGAAACATTTTGGGGACAAGAGAAGAAATAAAGGACTTTGAAAATACATTAGTCTGTGTTGACCTTTCTCCTGTTCCCCAGACATGGAAGTCATGGTCTGTGGCCATGGACAGAGAAGCTGCTGCTCCAGGATACAATCCCAAGAATGGCATCTGCTGCTGGAGGAAGCCAGGTCCTCCCAGCCTTCCTTAACCTGCTTCACTCAATAGCTGGACTCCAAAGTAACCACACCAAAAGCCCAGGAACACCACTGAAAACAGATGAGCATGGGTCCCTGGGCCCCAAATTACTGAGAAATCATTTGCATTCTGTTAGCAAATTTGCATAAAACTGGAGCCAGGAGAGCTCCACTGGGTTTGCAAGCCTCACTCTTTTCTCCACAATGCTATGGCCAACACTCTTTATCACCATTTACCAGGGTGGCCCTGCAAGACAGATCCCCAATTAAAGTCATGGTAAGAATGGAATCTTCTGGGCTGGAGGGATGGCTCAGCGGCTAAGAGCAGAGACTGCTCTTCCAAAGGATCCGGGTTCAAATCCCAGCACCCACATGGCAATTCACAGCTGTCTGTAATTGCCGAGTGTGATGGTGCAGGCCTTTAATCCCAGCTCTTGGGATGTAGAGGCAGGTGGATCTCTGTGAGTTCAAGGCTAGCCTGGTCTACAAAGTGAGTCCAGGACAGTCAGGGCTCTGTCACACAAAGAAACCCTGTCTTGAAAAACACAACTTCCTGAACAGAACACCAACAGCTCAGGACCTAAGACCAACAATTAATAAATGGGACCTCGTGAAACTGAAAAGCTTCTGTAAGGCAAAAGACACTGTCATTCGAACAAAATGGCAGCCTACAGATTGGGAAAAAAATCTTCACCAATCCCACATCTGACAAAGGGCTAGTATCCAAAATTTACAAAGAACTCAAGAAATTAAATGCCAAGAAACCAAATAATCCAATTTAAAAATGGGGGAAAGAGCTAAACAGAGAATTCACAAAGGAGGAATTCCTAAAGGCCGAGAGACACTTGAAGAAATGCTCAACATCCTTCCATCTCACACCTGTCAGAATGGCTAAGATCAAAAGCTCAAATGACAGCACATGCTGGCGAGGGTGTGGAGAAAGGGGAACGCTCCTCCATTGCTGGTGGGAGTGCAGGCTTGTGCAACCACTATGGAGGTCAGTCTGGCCAGATCTTAGAAAACTTTGAATAGCTTTGCCTCAGGACCCAGCCATACCACTTCTGGGTATACACCCAAATGACTCCTCACGGAATCATAAGGAAGTTTCCTCATCTATGTTCATAGCAGCTTTATGTGTAATAGCTAGAAACTGGAAACAACCCAGATGTCCCTCAACCGAAGAATGGATTTAAAAAACTGTGGTACATCTACACAATGGAATACTACTCAGCTATCAGAAATAAGGAAATCATGCAATTTGCAGCCAAATGGATGGAACTAGAGAAGCTCATCCTGAGTGAGCTAACCCGGACCCAAAAGGATGCACATGGCATCTATTCACTTGTAGTGGGATTTTAGCTATATAGTACAGGATATCTATACTACAACCAACACACCAAAGGGAACATGGACTTTTTTGTTTGTTTGTTTGTGTGGTTTTTTTTTTTTTTTTTTTTTAGTTTTCTCTCCCTGGCAATAAGACCCTTTTCACTGGTGGTACTGCTTTGTAGGCCTCCAGTGTATGAGGAGGCTTTTGGCCCTCATATGACTTCTAAACCGGGGTGGGGGACTGTTATGTAGGGACACTCCTCTCCAGAGGAGTGGGATGGAAGGGTTAGGGGCTAGATGGTGGGAGGGAGGGGCTGGGAAGGGGAGAAAGAGGACAATATGATGGAGATGTAACCTGAAGCGACAAATAAATAAATTTTAAAAAGAAAAACACAAACAAACAATAGAATGGAATTTTCCCCATGCCCACTTGGAAATTGGCACCATCTGGGTAAAGGACTAGGGGGCACAGCCACATCATATGGCTGCTGCATCCTTTCTTACGGCAACACGTTATTTACAAGACTCTGACTTGTGGCAAGCGCTGAGGGTCTAATGATCCATGACTGTACACACACCCAAGTGCAGGGGAGCTCAGATTTGGGCCCCCAGAACCGTCGGAAACCAAACCCAGTATCCTGCATTCTATAAAGTCCTTGGCTTCCATCCACAAGGTAACATTTACCCAAAGATACTTGCCCCTCTTTGCCAGGTGTTCTGAGGTACGAATTCAAGGTAATACCCAATTAAGGGCCTCTAAACCCACACACCCATCTTTCTTCCTTTAGACCAAAATACACATGAGTCAAACAAAGTGATAGTCAACATGACAGTTGAACAAAGGCCAAGTGTAGAAGAGAGAGCAGAACACAATCAGATACTATTCTATATTTTGCTATTTTTATTTCACCCGCCCATTTCTCTCTAAGGCTATTCCCCAGGGAAATTCCATTTTCATTACAAAACTGGTTTCTTGTGCCAGGGGAAAGGCTGTGCTGTTGTTATCACTACCATTGTTATTTCTGCTAAGGTCATCTCAGATGCTCTGTCTATGTGAGATAAATGGCTTCCTAAACAAGCTCTTCAGCATCCTGCGGCTGCACGAGTTTGCCCCGAGTCATCACATCCAGAGTCTTGAGAGAAGCAGCTTTCTGGGAACTCCAAAACTGGAGAGGCAGTGGGGCTCTGTCTTCAAGAACACCAGCCACTCTGGTACTGGCTAAGTTCATGTCCAGCTTCACCCTGCAATCACTGCCATTGGTCGTCTTTCCAAGTCTCAATTTTATCACTGCAAGGCAGATATACACACCACTCCAACACCCCTGGATCATTGCAAGAAAGAAATGGAGGAAAAGGGACAGAAGATTTATAACCCACCACAAGATCATCTGCTTTACCACTGTCATATATGCACTAAGGGTGCCCCTTCCTGTAGCATTTGCATGTAATTACCTGTAATGTCTACACAGCCAGTTGTCTTGTCAGTCAATGTTTATTGGGCATCTACTATAATAAATTTGCCTTGTGCTAAACACATATATTCATGTTCACTTCCTTCAACTGTTGTGCACAACCTTCTTGAGCACATCTTGGAAATACCTTTCAGGCTCTTTGTCATGACTGTTCTTACTTCCTGAGAATGACAAGACTGTTCAGCACCTGAACTTAAACACTTTTCCCACTTCTGTGTCCTTCCTGCCTCCCTCTACCCTCCAGAAAAGTCAGCAATGTTCTCCTCAATGAGGTTTCTGGTGGCTCCCTCACTGTCCAGCTAAAAGCCATTGCTGGCTTTCTTCCCCATGGTGCATAACTCTAACTTGGTGTGACAGTTTTACTGGGTCAGCTTTGTCCTCAATTTTGGGACCTTTCAGTTCTACCCTTAGCTTTATTTTGGTTACTTTGATCACTGCCATCCCTAAGCTTGACAGGCATTTGCAAATGTCTATCTTCATGTGGTACTCTTATCCATTCTCACATGGCAAATTCCATCTATTGAAAAGAAAAATAAAAAAGCTAGATAAAATGGGCCCTTTGCACTTCCTTTCAGGAACAGCCCATAGGACTGTAATCTACTTGTTTGTTTCTCCATCATAGGCAAGCCCTCCAACCATGCCAGAAGCCATTACACTCCACTGTACAAAATAGTGGTTAAGGGTCAGTCTCCTTTGAGCCCCTCTAGCTGACACAGAATGCCAGTAACTCTTGTAAGTATGTGTGCTATTGACTTTATGCACTTTATTTTGATTAAACGGAAAAGCCAAAAACTCCCCCCTGTAAAACACTCTGTAGTCACTTGAGAGGTCTCACCTAACTCTCCACTCTCAAAAGTGAGGTAAGAAAAGAGAAGGAATGGACCAGGCCAGCAAACACTGTCTTAAACACTGCTATTGCTTACCTTCTCTTTCACAGAGAGTTGGAATGAATCATTTCACTACATGAATTTTTCAGATGGCTGAAGCCTGGACTTTCAAAAAAATGTTAACCATTTAGAATGGAGAGGTTGGGCTGGAGAGATGGCTCAGCCGTTAAAGGCTAGGCTCACAACCAAAAGTATAGAATGGAGAGGTTTCTGCAAATCATTACCCACTTTTCCTGGATTCTCCAACTGATGCTGTGAGAAATTCCCTTGTCTGGATAGCACTGTGCTGACTCGGGTGGGTGATGAGAAGGATCCCTGGGGTCCTGAGTCTCTTCCACACAGAGAGCTGCAGAAGATCATGCTGCTCAGCTCCCAGGCAGCTCTTCACCATACAGTGACATCAGTCTTGACTGATAACTTGCTTGGATTGAGAAGTGTCCAGGAGTTTCTGAAAGCTTACCTCAAGCATTTCCACAGATAATTTTAGCATGAGGATTTTCCTCCATTAATGGGTTCAGGCCCTGAATGGGCTATTGAAAGGCAGTGAAAGGTTGGGCTCAGCTGAAGGAAGGTCACTGATGGTGTGTCTTTGAAAGGATAGCTTGTCACAGCTTCTTCCTGTTTCTATTCTGCTTCCTGTCATTTCTTTCTGCAGCTTTGTACTCCTCTCTCCTGCTGCCATGATGTTCTGAAGCACGATTAAGAACAGTGAACTTACTCTCTGACCCTCACAAATAAAGCTAATCTTCCCCCCTTTAGTTTCTTCTGTTAGGTAGCTGGCCATACTGACAAGAAAAACACCATCATATTCTAAAACAATTGTTTTAATAATGTTCAGACCTCCATTATTTAACTCAATTTTAGTTTAATGTATTTGTTGTCATGATTGGCTGATGGGATTAAAACAGTACTCAATCTTTCAAGAAAATTCTTTTTAAATGCAAATTGGCTAAAATATTATTCTGTCTTGAAAAGATATGGTATTCTGATATATGCTTCATCCTGGCAAGCAAAATATGTTGGGTACAGAAGGACAAATATTGTGTGACTCTGCTACCACACAGTAGCTGGAAGTGTCAAATTTATGAACGTAGAAAGCAGAAGAGTAGTTCCCCTGAAAAGGAAGACGGGAATTCAGAGTTTTTTTTTAGGGATCGTGGAAGTGCTAGTGATGGATAATGGTGACAACTGTACAACACTAAAAAAATATTGTTAAGATTGGATGGAGATATAACTCAGCAGTAGAAGACATGCTTAGTGTGGTGGTTTGAATACGAATGCTTTGCATAGGCTCATTACCCAAGAGAGTGGAACTGTTTGAGAAGGATTAGATGGATTAAGATGTGTGGCTTTGTTGGAATAGGTGTGACCTTGTTGGAGGAGTGTGTCACTGGGAGTGGGCTTTGAGATTTCAAAAGCTAAGTCAGGCCCAGTGGCTCCTCCCATCTCTCTTTCTTTCTTACTATCTCTACCTACTCACCGATCTATCCATCTATCTATCCATCCATCCATCCATCCATCCATCCATCCATCCATCCACCCATCTATCTATCTATATCTCTCTGCCTGCTGCCTGTAGATCAGGATATAAGCTCTCAGCTACCGCTCCAGCATCATGTCTGTGTGACTGCTACACTCCCTGCCATTATAATAATGAGCTGACACTCTAGAACTGTAAGCAAGTGCCCAAATAAATTATTATTTTATTTGCTGTGGTTATAGTGTCTCTTCACAGCAATAGAATAGTAACCAACATACAAACAGTACTTGATGCCTCTGGGTCAATACCAAGGACCACAAAAACAAAATATTTTTTTAGATAGGCATATAACTCCTGAACTAAAGAGGTGAAGACAGGTGAGTCTATGGAACCTCAAATACAGCCTCAGATACAAGGTGAATTCCAGAGCACCCTATTTCAAAACAACAAAAACTGGTAAAATTGGTAAATATTGTATATATTGTACTACACACACATACACCTGTTTCTTTGCAAGTTGGCTAGGAAATGGTGACTGAGCCCTCAATAGCTCTAGATGTAAATGTTAGCAAATTCATCCTGCAAAACAGCTGTTTTGTGAAATGGCTACCATTGAGCAGAGATCTCTGAAGACAGTAAAGTGTTTTGTAGTTGTGAAAGTTTCATACTCACAAATTACAGGTCTATGACAAAAGGCTTCTGCATCTCAGGGACTTTAGGGAGAACCCCAAGAAAAGTGATGTCACAGAAGCCAAACTCCCTCCCTGTCCTTAAAGCAGTACTTGTTACACAAAAGCTACTAAAAAAAATATGGAGATACTGATAGTTTGAATTCACTGTGATATTAAGGGTTTAGAAAAACCCAGCAGCCTTTTCAGTACTATATTGTTGGATTGTTCCTTATAAATTAAACACTGGCCAATAATCAAGAATAAACAATTGGCTTGTTCAGTCAACACCACAGAGGTTGGGCATTTGAGGAGCCTCATACTGAACTCTGTCTTGCCTAATGAAAGGTTACTATTTTCCCTGGACCTGAATAACAATTTCTCTTCCTTTTTTTTTTTTTTTTTTGCTTCTTATGAAATACTATGCTGTTCTGCTCTTAAAAGTTGTTAACATTAATTATGCTTTGGGAAAACATTTATTTTGTATTTATACTTTACTAAAAAATTTAACACATATAATCTTTTTTTCTCTTTTTCCTTTTTGAGTTTTACATTCTGCATGTGAACTTGAAGTTGTTTAAATATTCAACTCATTTGTGCTCAGCAATGACGAAATATATCAATTAATTTTTTAAAAAATAAAGAAGAAAAGAGACATTTAGCCAGGTGTGGTGGTCCACACCTTCAATCCTAGTACGTGGTAAACAGAGGCAGGCAGATCTCTGTGAGTTTGAGGCCAGCCTTGGTCTACATGATAAGTTTCACACTAGTGAGAAACCTTGCCTCAAACAATACAAACAATAACAAAGACATTTAATAAGGAAATGGGAAGAATTTCCTCTCTTGTCAAAATTTGGTGTCTACATTTCTTTGAAGAAAGGTGTTTCCTGGCCCACACTGGACCTCCCTTAGCCATGCAGGTCCACACGCCTCAGTGCATCCTGCTCAAGAGTTATTATGGGAACGTCACTCTGCTCTGGGATGAAGCATCCAAATTACAACTCAGGCATGGAAACATCATCTTGGCTGAAGGTGGGACTATTTCTGAGTAGAAAAAAATTTACAGCTCACTTTAAAAAGAGATACATCATCCTCTTATAAACTTGAGTAACATGTCATTCCACCTCAGGACTCTGGAAAAAAAACACAAAGGTCTTGCCTAAAATAAGAACGGCAACGAAGTCAGGAGAACAGGGGACATGAAGCCACAGACCTTCCCACCTTTTGATTAGGCATTAGACAGGTTACAATTTGCTGGTGAAGTCACTGCCTGGATCAAGGACAGCACTAGGGGGTTGTTATTCTGAATATGTGGATATGCGGACCCCTAGACAGCAGTCAGGTGTCTGACCCAGGATGAAGCAATGGTGACCGTTTATTTTTCCAAAAGCTGCATGGATATGGGAGCCAGAGAAGAAAGAGACAGAAAAGACTCCTTTAAAAGCTTCATTTTTCTTAGCCATGATAGACTGCTTGGAACCCATAATGTGAGAAAGATTTCATCTCCTTGTTACCGAAATACAGATGACTAAGTGGCTTCTTAACGAAAACAAAACAAAACAAAAAAAACCCACATGTATCAATTTGTCATTGAATAGGTTTCTGTTTAAATGCTTAATTTTTTCTTTAAGTTCCTGGGGATATTAATTGTCCTTGGGGTTGCCTGAATGTAAGACCTTGCCTTGCCTCTCAGTGGGAGAAGTCACTGTATCTATAATGCTGCTTCCCACCCTTAGGATGTTACTAAGGGTAAACCTGGGGTCTGGCACTTATGAGGGTTCAATAAATGCTGGTTTCTCCCTTCTTTCCTGATTCTTCATGCCCAGGCCAATGGCCAGTGCTACAATAAATAGAAAGTGAGGCACTCAACCAGAAACTTCAACAGGTGGCCCCTAGTTAGAGGATATGGATAATGTGGGTCAGCTCTTGGGAACATCTCATCTCTGTCACCACCATCTGTCAAGAATATCATCTACCACACGCTCTCTATATCATGATGCTCTGCCTAAGCACCTAGAGCCAAGCAACACAAACTGAACCCTCTAAAACCATGAGCCCCCCCAAAACCTTCCTCCCTTATGCGATTTCTGTGGTATCACAATCAACATTATATAAAATAATTTATACACTATGTTGTGGAAATATCATAAAAATTAATAGTTGATTTATTGTTCTATGGTCAGTAAATGTGTGGCCAATTACATAAAATGTTCACCTAATGCCAAATGCAAAAAATGAAAGTTTTTTGAGCCCGGCAGTCATCGCGCACGGCTTTAATCCCAGCACTAGGGAGGAAGAGGCAGGCAGATCTTTGTGAGTTTAAGGCCAGCCTGGTCTACAGAGTGAGTTCCAGGACAGCGGACAGCAAGGGCTACATAGTGAAACCCTGTCTCCAAAACCAAACCAAACAAACAAAATGGAAGTTAGTCCTTAGGAAAAACAAACAGGGCAGTCCTTTCCAACATTTTAGTATGCCAAACAGGTAGAAGTTTTAAGGGGAAGTCAAAGGTCTTCCACTCATTGCCCCTCTCCTCAGCTTTCCATGTTTTTAAACCACTAATCTACCCTAGAAATATTTCTTACAAAAGGCATTTTTGGATTCCAATGACATGGACTTTCATCAGTTAATTTTTAACTGAGCCAAATATTAAGCACTCATATTAACCAGATAAAGCTACTGATTTGCAGTGACAGCTTGTGTTATTCTCACACACCAGCCAAGCACGAAATGGAAAACTAATAACCCTTAACTGTATTCTCAAAGTATCATTTATGGGAAAGAAAACTACATTCAAAGAAAACGGGTGCAATGGCTGCCGTTGCTTCCCCTGTGCTGCAAGCTGCTACAGAGCAGGCGAGCTCATTTTCTCACGATATGGGCAAGCTTAAGATCCCTCTGTCAGTGGATGTATTCATTAAGAAGGAATCTGGCAGCTGGACAGGGGACAGATAGTTTGGAGACCAGGCCAATTATCTGGGTGTCCTTTATAATTTGAAGTTTCTGAATTCACTCAAAGATAAGCCACTTGAAGAGGGGCTGGCAGTGGGAATGAGGCACAGATGGCCACAGAAGAAGAGAGGAAGGAGGGGGAAGGGAGACAGAAGAGAATTTGTTTGTGGTTTCATTCATGGGGACAAATCTGCAAGTTGACACATCCATCTTTTTAAAAGCCCCTGGAGAAGTATGGTCAACCTTCTTTATAAGTAAACAAATCATACGATCTTTCTCACACAGACAACAATGATGAGCACCAAGGCTTTAAATTAGCTTCATGCCAAGGGATGAGGGTTCTCAAAATACAAATTCCTCCAGTTCTCAAAGTAGATAGACTGTAGGGCTGGCTTGAGCCAGAATACAACAAATGCAGCCAAAGCTGCTGGGCCAATAGTGTCATTGCTGACAGCTCTGGTGGTCTTCTTATTGGTCAGTGTCTTTAAAAATGACTTTGGTATAATTCTCTTAATATCTGAGTTACCACACTAATCAGAGCTTGCCCTCTCTGTGAGAACCTTGCCCAAGTCTTGTTTTCTTTAATGATAAGGTGATGAATAATCTCGGACAGTCAGACCTGCACAGTCTGGGTTAGATCTGAAACACAAGGAGAGGGAAAAGAAAGAAGGTACATGTGTGAAATCTGTGTGTATATCAGCTTTGTATAAACAGATAGAATGTGACCATTAGTGACGTTGGCACTGAAAGAATGATACCTGGTGAATGCTAATACAAAGCAAAATCTATCTTTATATTGTACTTTCTTTTTTTTTAAATACTTTATTTTTTTTTCTTCAAGTTACATCTCAGTCACAAACCCTTCCCTATTCCCCCTTCCTATCCCGCCCTTCCACCCTCTTCCCCCAGCAGCTTCCCCTTTCAGTCCAACAGATATTGTACTTTCTTAATTAAAAGAAAAAGATAACAAGGTAATTATAGTTTTGTTTTCTTTTGTTTCTAATAAATATTAATTAACAAGTAGGATACAACAGTCAGGCACAGGTTGCTCATGAAGAGACTAAGACAACACTAGCTGGTTACTATGAGTTAAAAACACAAGCTGCCTTTAACATGATAACTTTATTAACTCATTCATTTCATAAACCTACTGTCTATTATTGCTTATGTATACAAGATGCCACTTGAATTTAATTGGATAAATTAGTTCACAGGGAAGTTGCAGAGACTCCTAAAGTCCTTGAATTTAGATCATAAATGGAGGGCCTTAGCAGGTAACACGACAACACTAGCTCAGTTCAAGTTAAATTATTGTTTAGGAGTGGGAAGACAAGCTCAGAAAAGTAAAACTTTGGGCTGACCCTGAAATCCAATCCAAAGACTGCTAGGAAATGGTGGTTTGTGAACAACAGTAATCAAAGATGGCAGATTCAGCAGAGGTACTTAGGACCACTTTGGGGAATGAGGGAAGCAAAGGGGCTCCCTTCAGCCCACATAGCTTAGGCACAAAGGCAGTTACTTTTCACCCTCAGTTTTTTTTTTCCCTGAGCACCTGATCCTTAGGTCTCACTGCTTCCTTGGCTCTTCCACTTGGATTTCCTCATAAAGGCCCAAGATGAAAGAGTCTAAAGTCTAATTCATTATGTTTACCCCCATGGCGAGTGAGCTCTCCCTTCTCAGGAAGACAATGACTTTTTTTTTTTTCATCCAGATGCGTCATGTCCTCTGATTCTGTCTGCCATTCCTCACAGAATTCCAACCTTTTGGTCCTACATCTACACAATTCCCATCTACCCAGCCTTTTACATTCCCTCATCCCCAATTACTGTGCTTCACACTCTTACCTGGTCTCTCTGGTCTAGCATCAACCATCATCAATCTTTCTCTAACATAGACATCTTGCTCTATCTCAACATCCTCTCAACATCTACCAAGTTGACACAACACCCTCATCTCAGGACCAAAGGCTACGCTCACAAATCAGATTATTCCTAGAATGTTCTCCATGGCCTCCCTAGTCAAGCTAGACCTCCCAGTTCTCGGCAGGCCTCATGCATCCCTACCTGTGTGATAGCTCTGGGTCCCACTGCCTTAATTACTCCCTTCCCTACCTCTTATCTATTCTCTAAAGTTTGCTTTGAAACCATCTCCCACATGGAATTCTCCTGGGGTGCCTTTTAACTAGACTAGCTATCTGTCAGCTAAAAACCAAGGACTGTGGCTACCTACAGATTTGTCCCAGTCCAAATGTTTGTTCTTTAAAATATTTATTTAACCCAAACACCTAGCACTGAGCTTTTTATAAGTAGGTTTCTAGTGTGTCTGTTTCCCTAAATAACAAGACCTTTTGAATCCTTCCGTTCCCATCACTGTTCTAGGTACTGGGAACCTGAGGATAAGGTTCATGGACAGCTACTCGCTTTCCTTAATGCTTCCTTAGATAATTTTACTCTTGTGCTACCATTTCAATGTTTAGTAAGTGGCTCTGCCTTGATATACTTATAATTTTTTTTTTATAAAATACTTTCAAATGTCTATGTTTTCAGCAGGAGAAAAAAGATGCTGGCAAGAATCCAAAAAAGAAATGGCTAGGCGATAGCCCTGGGGCTTTAAACTTAGAGTTCCTGAACTGAGGGTATTGTGTATAACTTGGTAGATGTTGAGAGGATGCTGAGGTAGAGCTTTAAACTTAGAAGTGCCATCCTGAATGGAACTATTCCCCCATCCTAAGGGATACGTCAACATGTACAGGTGATGACATAATTCTCAGTTGATTTTCTGTCCTAATTGTAATAAGGATATACATTATATACTATATAAGCACTGAATAAAGAGAGGACTAAGTATTTTCCCTGACTTCTTTTGGAAATTTCAGAGGCAGCTGAGAGGGAAGGGCTGGCTGCAATTCAGTTTCAGACTTTATAACATAGATATAAATTCCATTATGCTGCACAGCAGAAGTCTCAGCTATATACTACAGAAAGCTGCAAAGAGACACCAAAACACAACCTGCAGTTCCAACCCCTTGTCTGTGGCATTGCATATTCACATCTGTAAACTGCCCATTATTCTTTTGCAGCTTAACTGTCTTTTTGACAGTTTAAAATGAAGAAATATAGTAATTGGAACTCTCACAGGAAAAGACATATTCGTCTCAATGGAAAAAAGTCTCCCTTGAAAAATTAAAGTGTCTCTTGACACAGTGGGTTCTCCAGTTGTTTTCAGAGTAGAGCAGAGAAGAGCTGGTCATAAGCTTCTGACTCATGATGCTGAAACCCCAGAGAGCAGATTATTAACTAAAAAGGGAATACTTTCTAGCCCCGAAATCCTGAAGGCAAAACAAAGAGCTGACGAGAAATGCAAGGGGCCTAATGGTTTGCTGTTGAAGTCTGTGCTCCACATGTGACTCGTAGAAGAAGGTGTGTTCAGTTCCATGTTAACCTCCTCATGGGAAGTGCTGCATCACTCAAAAAAAAAAAAAAAAAAAATCACCGAAGGAGCCAAACCAAAGTAGCTACACCAGCATGTCATCCAGATTCCCTTTTGAGCATGTGGAAGGGTGGGGTTGGGGAAACAGTCCTTACAATAGGTTATCTTAGTTTTGTTAGTCAAGGCATTTGCAAAGCTCAATATTCCACTGGAATCACCCACCAGGGATCCCAGCAAGAAAAACAAAAAACAAAACAAAACAAACAAAAACCTGCCAGCTGATGCTCTTCTTAGAGCTGGAATTTTGATCTCTGAAAGGACAGCAACTGCTGACAGAATTTTTACCTGCCCCTTTGTTTGTGGCAGGATTAGAGTCTGAGAAGTTATACTGTACAGCAGAAGTCTCAGCTATATACTACAGAAAGCTGCAGATAGCCTCACTATCTTCCACCTCCTGGAAAAATCTAGATACAATGCCACGTTCTCCTTGTGGATCCTGTCGTTCAGCTGTTGCACTGTGACAACGAGCTATAGGAGCTGTACCTGTGAGAAAGTCTAAATGCCTTAGAGAGAGAAGCCATCATTGAACACTAATGCTCACGGGAAGCCAGTGCTGGCACTACACAACTGGTTCCTATCAGGACAGCCACCTGCAAGAAGACTTTGGAAGAAGGGAAGAATTTTTTAACTTAAAACTTTTCCCATTTGCATTTAAAGAAAGAGACCAACGGGTACCATACATTGTTGCTTAGGAATGCAGTGAGAGTGTAGTACGAATCCCTGTGAATTGTTAATCGAATTTCGGAAAAGAAACATCTGATAACAGAATAGTACCAGGACCAAAAGCAAAGCAAAAGAGAAGCTTTTTCTTTCTATCAAAGTTTGGGGGGTTGGGGAGTCTCTAGTCTGGTTCGAAATGTACTAGTATCTTTTTGTGTATGAGAGAGAATTACTCAAGACATTTCTTCAGATTACCGTGTTCTAATTAGAGGAAGTCTTGATTGTCTTTCCCTTAAAACATTTTAATGAAATTCTTTAAAAACTGTAGACTAGTGTTTAAGTCTACTCAATGTGAAAAACAGTGTTTATAGTGGATTATTATTTAAAAAGGGAACTCCCCCAACCTTTCAGTTCTGTTAATACTATGATGTTAATCTTTTTTTTTTTAAATTATCTGCATTTGTCCCCTTATTTAAATGAACCCTGATGCACACATGAACAGCCATATGGCTAGAAATAACTTTAAGACCAAGACTGAAGCACATGCAAAACAACATACTTCTTGTCTTTTTCTTTCGAAGTCCAGGATCTCTGTTGCTGGGCTCCTGGCTACCACACTAAGACAAAGAGGACCCTAGGCTGTGATTTATCAAGACTGGGGAGTAGTAACTTTCCTTCCCATACTGCCAAGCTAATCCAGGGCCCAGCACATGTGAAACTTGCCATCTTGTCTGCTGGAAACTCAGTCCTTGAATGATTTTTCACCTGCTTAGATGTTAAGTGCACGCGTTTGAATTAAACTGAGAAAAAACAAAAGACAACCTTCATAGGGAGGTGAACTCACTGAACGGTCTCTATACGAAGGCAGGGGCCAGAGTAACCAGATTGAAAGGTCACTGCTATACTCGAAAAAGGTAATATCAGGTTACCTTAAAAAGGTTTAACAGAACCTTTGACTCTCACATACAATAAACCTCTAGGGAAGAAAAAAACTTTGTACTTGTACACAACAAAGACAGTGTTGTTTTCTTGTAGAAATGCATTCCTTTGCTAGTCTGCTATGAAGACACAGTAAAGCAAGTGAGGTGGTGCACCATGTGGGAGACACTCCTAGTGAGGTACACTCAAAGACCCACCCATGTTGTTTCTTGCGTGGATTTATCATTCTTCCAAGATACAAAACAGGACAAGGAGAAAAGCTAAAAAATGACAAGAATTTAGTTTGCTTTTGTCCCCCTTTGTCTGTGGATTTCTGTTATGTGGTAGCTATGTGTGATCTATGGCATTTAGATAATACGAAGGGTACCAGTTCAATCAAGGGTTGTTAAAATGAACAATCTGCTCGTTTTGGAATGCACAACTCAAAGGAACAGGACAGACAAAAGAAATGTTTTCAGTGGATGCTAAATAGCAACAAAACTCCAACACGGAGAACCTAGTGAACTAAAAACTTGTATGAAGTTCCAGAAACATAATCAGTCAACAGCACATGACTAAAAGCTCTGAGACCAATAACATGATTTTTTTTTCTACAAAATAAATTATTGAAAGTAGTCATGGGATTCCAAGCAGACAGAGATACACAGTTTCCCAAGGAAAGTTCATTAGGGAATGTATTATTTAAGTCTGGATCATCATAATGCTGTTTTTAATACTATCATTTTGCTTCCAAATTTGGCTATGGCAGCTGATACTGGACACTCAAAATTGACACTCTTTCCTGTAGCCCATCCATTGACATGACACTAGCAATGCTTTCCGGTTAGTCAAATGCTTTGGAGGATGTGAACTGTATTCAGAAAGGGGAAACTACTTGCTAACTAGCTACCCAACAAAAAGGAAGCTGACCTCTACTGCGTACAGAGACATGAGTTTCCCTTTAGTTGAAGAAGAAAAACTATGACACTTTAGAGGGGCCAATAACACCAGTGCACATTCCATAGCCACCAAGAGAAACATTCTGCAGAGGAGCTGCACTATTGCCGTTTAACTTCACTCTTGCCTTCATTCTCCAGTGGACATCTGAGAAAAAGGACTCCAGGTAACCCGCTGCACCTGGAGCCCACTGGAAAGAGGTCTATGGAATCCATGCCAGGACTCACTCTTGAAAAACAGAACAAACAACAGCAAATCATCCACATTCAGAAAGAATCGAGTATGGCAGCCAGCAGCTCAGACTTTAATGCACACAAAAACCAAAGCTTCTGACTCAGTGGCACTGGAGGAAGCCTGGGATTCTCTGCTCAAGAAGGTCCCAGGAGACATCCATGCTACTGTTCTGAAAGGTATCAGGCATTTGCGAGGATTTCTGCTGTCTCCCTATTCTCCCTTTCTTGCCTTTCTCTACACAGCATCTAGAACCATCAGCTCTCTGTGGTTCTGCATGACATATATTTACTATAAGAGGTTTTGTCAAAAAAAAAAAGGTTTAATCATCTCTTCCAGTATGCCACTGTGGTTTGACTTCATAGCATGAAGCCTATGCATTTATCAACCTCAGATACCTGTTGACCACAAAGATAGGCCCTATAACAAAAACTTGATGACGAACACAGGAAAAAAGGGATGCTTCATTAAAAAAAAAAAAAAAACCTCAGTTGTCTGAGTTGTTAACATATTGCAACATGACAACAAAGGTCAGGTTTTATCTGAATTTCTATCAGAAACAAATGGTCCATTTTTCCCACATTTTTATTAACCTGATAGTCAATACCACACACTTACTGCCTTGCATTTCTTTCAAATAGAAGGAAACACATTTAATTTTTGTCATAAATTAATAAACTATTTGTCATAAACTAAATCAGCTTTACTTTGGTTTAACATGATTTTTCTGGAGCCTGAAGTTCCCACCTCTTTGAATAATCACTTACTTAACTAACCATCTAACAGAAACAGTTTCCATCCTTCAGCCAACTCTTCCAGCATTGCCAGCAATCTGATGGTGCAGGATGTCAACAACCAAGCAATTCACAAACAGAATGTGAATTTCAAGCATTTAAATTCAGATATTTGAGTTAATTTTACTTTTAAACATTAAACAGTGCCACCAATATTTTGTCAACTTTGGTCAAATAAGATCAGATGTTCACATCAATCATACACTTTTCTTGGCTTTTTCTTTTTGGGGCCCATGAATATTAGCACATCTTGCAAACTGTAGCAACAAGGTAATGTGCTTCTAGAGATTTGATTCATGTGTGGTCCATTACAGACTTTTTGTTCCTGTTAGGAACAACAACAACAACAACAACAAATTAGTCATGCTCTTGAGACTATCCAAAGCAGGACTAAAATGAAAACCCTTTTCATTAAAACAAGGTCTTAAAAAAGTCATACAATTATTATTTTTTTCATAACTTAATTGTTTTAGGTATAACAAGCCTTGAGTCTGCTCTCTGCTTCCAAAGAACCGGGAAAAGCTTAAATCTCATGGTAAAATATGGAAGCTTGACCTCCCAAGATACCAGAAAACTATCACCCCACAGATGCTCATCAATGCATGATCATTTTAACTTAAGTCAGGGCTGGACACTCCACAGCTAAGCGGATTCAGTACTCCTTTCACCGAAACCCTAGATACAAGTCCACAAGCAGTGGAGATCGCAAAACTACGCAGACTCTAGGTAGAGAGAAGAAAAAGATATTAAAGTGGATGTAAACTTCTAAATCATGCACTGCGGCTTCGATGATGGAACAAGGCACCCGCGGCCTGTCATGATGCACACATACCATGCCCACTGGGACGAAGGCAAGACTGACCAGATTCCACAAACATCCACGAATACCAGCTTACCTTTTTACAAGCTTAGCTATAATTTCTAGGAAGGGGGGGGTGTATTGTTTTTCTTCAGGAAAATGTTCCCAAGTGAGTCAGAAAAGGTATGCCTGCGTCCTCTGGTGGAGCCTGTTTGTCTAGTTGGACCTTCTCAGTCATTAGTCCACCAGAGGAGCGCAGGTCAAGAAGGAGGGAGCTCTGGAGGTCTGGCTCTTACACAGGACCCAAAACACCTGCAACAAGCTACTCCGATTAAGAACTCGGTGAGTCACTGGAGGGACACAATTTACCCTCCAAATCCTATGGATCAAAAATCTTAGTGGACCTTTGCTTTCATTGCCAGCGGGCAGGAGTTAACAGAGTGTT
Source organism: Lophiomys imhausi (assembly GCA_907164525.1). Lineage (NCBI taxonomy): Eukaryota > Metazoa > Chordata > Mammalia > Rodentia > Muridae > Lophiomys > Lophiomys imhausi. The sequence goes on from CAJQZJ010033173.1 coordinate 1,322,254, forward strand.
GGCAGGGTGTGATCTGTCCAGAGGAAGGGGCCAGGGAAGCAAGGCTACAAACTCAGTTTTATTTCATCACTCAATGACCTATTTTGACCCAACATCCACTCACTCCAACCTCAGCCTCTTCGCCTTGAGACCAAAGCCCAGACTCATTCAGCCAGACATGAACCTACCCAGCCTCCGTTATCCTGGATCCAGGTGTGCAGATGGCGGTTCAGGTACTCAGTCATCCACAGGGCGATGCTGTCCACCAGGGGTGACATCTCCCTGTTGACACTCTCCACACACATGACCCCACCGAACTCAAAGAAGGCCACAATCCTCCCCCAGTTCACCCCATCCCTGAAGAGTTCCTCCACCACCGTGGCAAAGCGTCCCCTCGCGGTGAAGGGCGTCAGGTGCAGCTGAGTGGACATCTCAGCGAAGTCGCGACGGTAGCGGCGGGAGAAGTCGTCCCCAGCCCGGCGGAGGGTCAGGTGGACCACGGGTGGCACAGGGCTGAGCGCAGGCCCTGCGGCGGTCACTAGGGACCGCAGAGGCGATGTCCTGGCAGCTGTATCCCGGCGCACAGCGGGCGTTGGGTGGCTCTCAGGTTGGAAGGAGAAGATGCCAGGGGTGGGGGCGGCCCCCAGGGTCGCGGCGTCCGCATCTCCTGCGTCCCATTCGTAGCCCCTCTGTGACAGCTTATAATGGATATACTTCAACACGATCTCCCGGTTATCGTACCCTGTTCTCCCGGCTTGAGCCATCCTTCCTCAAAAAAAAAAAAAAAAAAAAAAAAAAAGCTGCAGGTACCGACGGCACTTCGCGTCCCGACTCCCGCCCACGGGCCCGAAAGAAAAAAAAAATTAGTTATAATCCAGCTCTTTTATTGGATGTGCTTTGCATTCTTGGATGAGGGGATGTCTTTAGTCACGGGGAATACTTGATACTTGATTCTTGTCATGAGATGCAGGAAATTTTTATTCAAATTTTGGCTCTTTCGTGAGGCACATTATTTATTAAGCTTTGTTAATATAGTCTACTTCCTCTGCAATGCTGAACGGTGAGGAAGCAGGACAACCTAGCAAGTTAAAATCAGGTGTGTTTTCCTTTATACACTCAGGTGAAGAAGGGTATATCCGCTAGAGGTTACACGCTAAAGAAAATGCAGGAGGAGACTGTCTGGAAATTAAGTTTGCTCAAATCCATATAAAGTAAAAAAAAATATTTCAAATGCGTCCATTGAAAGTTACATTAAACCAAATTCCTGTGCAAAGAACTTACTGTATTTTTAAAGGGCGGCATGGTCTTCTGTCAAGTTTCCCCCCCTTTTTTTGGTAAAACCCAAACAAATACATAAGGAAGACAACGACACCAACGATCTTCAGAAGTCTCCTTGTATAAGCTTCTTTGAAACTTGCAATGAATCAGGAGTTGGGAGGTAGGGGATAGTTGGAGTAAAAATCAAGAGGGTTTCCAGATTGCGGTCCCCACGCTCCGGCTTCACTGAGAATGTCAATCCGTAGGAATTCCAACTGGAGATCTCAAGAGCACCGCAGCGGGGCAAAAAGGCAGCGGCGGCGGCGGCGGCAGATGAATTGCAATTTTCAGTCCAGTATTCGCAGAAGTCCTGTAATTTCCCCCCTTCTCGGCAATTTGCACTCGGGCACACACACACGCTCCAGCACGGGCATGGATCCGTATCCACTGGACCGCTTCAGACCTTCACGGGAGAGAGACACGCGAGGGGGACGATGGCAGAGCGGGGGAACGGGGACAGGAATCCTCTTTTGATTAAACTCCGAAGGGCCAATGCGTTTTCCGAAAGAAGAAAAAAAAGCAGCTTGATAAATGCAGGCAGGGACGCGCGCTGGGGCCGCCGGTGGCGAAGAAGCAGCCCGCGCGCTGTGTGTGGTGCGCTACGGGAGAAGAAGGTGGTGGGGGAGGGTCCACCCCCTTTTCCTAAAAAGGATGACTGCTACGAAGTCCCCCCCCCCGCGGCCCCCTCTTCCGCTGCACCCCACCGGCGCACCCCGCCTCCGGGCTGAGCACCCTTTCTCCTCCTCTGCTCCGGGCGGCGCTGGCGGCTACCTCCTCGCGCTCCCGCCGCGCAGCCCGCTCGGCGGTGACGGCTGCGGCTGGGGAGGGCCGGGGCACCTCGGTGGCGGCGGCGGCGGCGGCTCGGTGGGGACCGGGACGCAGGGCGGGAGGGCGGGCCGGGGAGGAAGGGGGCGGGCGCGGGGCGGGGGGGCCCGGCCTCTTACTTCATTCTCCGCCGGAGCGCCTGGTTTCCTGTACGTACGTCACCGTTCATTCAAAAAAAAAAAGAAGAAAGAGCCCTCCTCTGAGCGCCCTCCCGCCGCCTCCGCCCGCCCGCCCGCCCGCCGCCCGGGTTAAAGGCGCCGCGGCCGCCCCGGGGAGCGCCCGCCGGGCCGCGGACACTGGCCTGGTTGGCGGCCACCCGCGTGCTACGCTTGGACCAGGACGGTGGGTGGCGCGGGCCTCCTATGCGGCCGCAGCACCGTGGGTGTGCGAGGGGCCTCCTCGGGCCTGCGGGGCTGGCTGCTTGGGTGGGTGCGCCCATAGCAAGAGCCAGGCAAGTGGCAAGTCGCCTGGACCCTTTCTAGTGTAGTGTGGGATGTGCACAATTGCATGGACCTTTTCTATGTAGCAGTGCAGAATCACATGGACCTTTCTAACCGAATGCATGGAGTATGTGCAATCCAATGGATCCTTTCTAATCACACGTGTATAATGTGTGTGTGTGTACAAGTGCTTGGACTTTTTCTAGCTTCGTGTGCAGTGTGTGCAGCCACATTGCCCCTTTCTGTGTGTTTAGTGCACAGTCCCATGGACCTTTTCTGTGCACAGTCCCAGGAACCCTTTCTAATCATGTGTGTAGGGTATGCACAATCTAAAGAACCTTTTCTAACTGCACATGTAGTATGTGCACAGTCATATAGTCTGTTTCTGTGTATGATGTGTGTGGCACACTCCCATGGACCTTTTGTGTGTAGTGTGTGCACACTGGAATGGACCCTTTCTAACTGCACAAGCACTGTGGGCACAATCACATGGACCTTTTCAAACTGTGTGTAGTGTGTGCACTGATGCCAACTCTTAAGCGTTTGTGGATGTGTGTGTGTGTAGTGTATCTATAATCACACGGACCCTTTAAACAATGTACAGTGTGCACAACCACACGTAGTGTATGTATACAATCAAACAGCCCCTCAGCTTACCATGTGTGTAGTGCACACAAACAAAAACAAAATAATACCAGCTCTCAGCAGCCAGAGAGATTCATGAGGCATATACCAACCTCAGAGCAGTGGTACCAGTATGCTGCCCTTGGGTGAAGAGAGGGAAATCCTAACAGTCTCCCAGATACTAACTGCAAATGAAAATAGTTAGAATAACGAAGTTAGCATGCCTTTTTCTAGGGCTTCTGTCTCCAGACACCACAAGTGGTGTAACTTAGAAAAGGTCTGGGTACTCTTCTGCTTTGGTGGGCAGAAGTCATGCTCCTCAGAGGCTGAAGTCTCTCCTTGTCTCTTCTTAATCTGCTGGTGGTAGACTGATGACAATCACCGATGCTCTTGGCTTGTTAAAAGAATAGTCAAGGGAAATCCCAAGTGGTATGTTGAAGTTACCATGGAGGTGCCCAAGCAGACACCTAACCTGTATCCCTGCATACCCACCTTGGTGAGCAAGGCCAGACCTAACTGTCCGTGACCCAGGCCAGTAAAGAGAGGAGAGCAGCAGCACTGAAAGGTTTAAAACACTCCAGGTACCGTTCTTCTGCCCCTATCGGCCCTAGCACTGGGTTGAGGCTGGACCCCAGGGAGTGCTACCTGCCATCTTTCAAGGCCATGCTCCTAACATAGCATAGGTAAGGTTTTGAATGTCCTCAGCTCTAACTAGCAGCCAACCTTTCACCCCAGAAGATATAGCCATACAGATACATGTCTATGTACCCACAGGCACAGACTGGATTCCTGTGGTCATAGAAGCAAGACAGATGCCAACTACAAAGCATATAAACACATTCAGACACCATCTTTTCCTTGTTCCAAGTCTAAAAAGATGTATTTAACCAATAAACTTTGGGGTTTTTTGTGTGTGTGTACATGATCTGGAGTGGTGGAGTGTACATGCCATGGTCAGAGGGCAACACTATGGAGCCAGTTCTCCCCTTCCACCTTTATTTAATTAGAGGCAGGGTCTCATGTAGCCCAGGTGGCCTTGAACTTGCTATGTAACAAAGGATAAACTTGAGCTTAACGATTTTCCTTCCTCCACCTCTACAGTGCTAGGACTGATCATAGGCATGTGCAATGCCCATTTGTGTGGTGTTGAAGATGGGAATTAGGGCTTTATGAATGCTAGGTGAGCACTGTATCAACTGAGTTACATCCTCAGCATTTATTAAATAAAATATGTGTTTCATATGGAGCACATCACTTTTTTTTCTTTTTCTTTTCCACTTATCCCACCCTGTTAGCTACCAGACCACCCTCTATCCTTCGAGAACAGGTCCCCTCATATAAATCTGTTACTAAAGGGGTGAAGGGAACCATTCCTTCACAGCTTTCTGATGGCATTGACATGGCCGGAGATGGCCTGCACTGGAGGGAGGCACTGAGCTATGTGTTCTCACAGAAAGAGTAGAAATGGCACTAGTTCTATTAAAAAACAGTCCAGGGATCCTCTTAGAACTGTGTCTTAACCCCCCCAAATTACTTAAGAGAAACTGAAAGCTTTTGTACTTTTAATACCCAGTACTGGGGTGAGGAAATGAGTGGCCAGGGCTGTGAGGATGTATGTACTTATGAGAAGGAGACAGCCAGATGAAAGAATCCCCTATTCCCAGAGAGAAAGAAATGCTCTCTGACTTTCACTTAAGGGTTTTGCCAGACTGGGTCCTTCTATGGCACCTCGGCCTTGACCAACAGCCTGACAAGTGACTGAGACCTTCTGGATAAATGTACTGTGGCCTTTTCACTTCCAGGTGGCTTCTGTCTTCAAAGAGTCATCCAGGGACCAAGCATCTCTGCTTGGTTGCATCCTGCCAGAAGGAAAACAGTCAGGATACAGAGAATGCGGATGTAACAAGTGTCTGAAAGGCCCCCTTTTCCTTCTTCATTCTCTGCCAAACAGAAAGCTTTCACTGTGTGGTTCGCCACCTGCTGGCTGGTCCTTCACAGCATTATTCAGGAAGTTTTCTTGCGGATCCAGGTGAAAGTTCCCCAAGTTTATGAAATTTAAAAAGATATTCTATAATGAACATAGCATTAGTTAATGTAAGAATATGTCAAATCTTTCCAGCTATGGAACTTTTAACTGAAAATAAGGGACACTTCACTGAGAAAATTAATCAAAGAAAAATGATTTTTTTGTTTGTTTTGTTTTTGGTTTTGGAGACAGGGTTTCTCTCTGTGGCCTTGGCTGTCCTGGACTGACTTTGTAGACCAGGCTGGCCTTGAACTCACAGAGATCCGCCTGCCTCTGCCTCCCAAGTGCTGGCATTAAAGGCGTGCACCACCATGCCCCGGAGAAAGATGAATCTTAAAAGTAACTGTTTGGGCTATTTCAGGTTAAAAAAATTGTAACCACAAATAGAGCAGATATAAATTTGTAAACTGAATGAATGAGAGACAGAGACTGGTATAAAATGAACTACTTAAAACAACTAACATTTGATAGGCCTGAAATGCAAGCTAAAGCATTAGCTTTTAATATCACAGTCCTATGCACCATGGACTCCTGTGCAGAGCAGTACAATGGCATGGGTGGGCAAGCTCCGCATAGCCCCAGGGTGGTGTTCCTAGTACATTCAGGCTCAGACCTTTCTTTCCATGATTGGTCACATATTTGTGTCTGTTCTGTGCTGTCCAGCCATTCTTGTCATAACTGGGAAACACTTTTATCAGATCTAAACAAATAAGCCTTCACCTAACCTAGAAACTCACCTAACTAATTTATGGTGGATCCTAAGCCTCAAAAAATCCATTACAAGAAGCTATAACCTCTACAACTAAGCATGAACGAGAAATCAGCCACACTGTAGTGCAATTCAATGGTGAGCAAGGGCCTGGGGTGCTAGTGGATCTGCCCGTGTGAGGCTCTGGGCTCAAAGCCCAGCACCAGAGCAGCAATGCAGAAACAGGAGCAAATGGTGCTCACCTTTGGTTTACAAAAGAAAGCATAGAGAGTTGACTTTTTCCCGCCTTTCAAATGAATGGCTTAACATTTAAGGTGAAGTAGGCCAAGGAGAGGAACTTGTTTGACACTTTTCAAAGCCAGTTGGATAGCAACTGCAGTGGTTGAACAAACAAGTGGGAAGTCACGATCCATACCAAGGAGGCAGAACTGACATTCCTCTATGCAGTAACTACTTTTGCTACTTAGCAGAGCTCACAGTGTCTCTCAGATTATTAATTGCAAATGAAAATAGAATTAAAATTAGAATGGTTGTTTCTAGGGCTTTTGTGTCCAGACAGCACAACTGGTGTAAGGGTGTAACTTAGAACAGGCAAAGCATCCTCCTAAGAGGCTGAAGTCTCTCCCTGTTTCTTCTTAGTCGGCTGATGGCAAACTGATTGCAGTCACTGATGCTCCTTGCCTTCTGCTGTCACTTTCCCACCTCTTTCCCTATCAAAATATGACATCCTTCCTGTGTAGCTCCTTTTTATCCTATTTTTATAAGGTTGTTGGTCATACTGTTTAAGGGTCATAACCATGTCTCAACCTGAGGACACTAATACCAACCCTTATTTCCAGAGGCCAAGCATTTCAACATATTTTGAAGTGACATTTTCACCAGTAATTATGTCTTTAATGGTGTGCCTTTCAAACAAATGAAGATTATATGCTGTAATCCTTAAGGCCTAGGCAACATTAACATGGAATTCCAAGGGATACCACCTTTCTGAAACTTACATCTTGCTATTTCATTTCTCCTCAACAGAGTTCAAGGGCTAGACTCTCATTCCTATGACTCAATCTGCCCAAATCTGCCTCCCTTCCTTCCCACTTGCCCTTCTCACAGATGTATTAACTTTGTTGGCTTTCTTGTTCTCTTTTTCCTTTTTTCCCCTTGGCAGAACAGGGGATCAAACCCAGGGCCTCTAACATGCCAGGTAAGAGCTCTACAGTAGGTTCCTTAGCATCTTTCGGCCTTGCATTCTGTTCCTTTCTCTAAAACACACCTAACCTTGCATCTGGGAAATTCCTATCAGCTCCTTAAGTTTCAGCTCAAATACTTGTGTGAAATCAGCCCTGACTTCTCCAGGACGCCTCCAGACTCTGCCCGCACTTCTTATACCTGCTTTGTTTTGGAGGCCACGAGCTGAAAAAAAACTGAAGCTCACTTGGAACCCTGGTTCCACTGATGGGATGGCTGTGACCTTGAGCTGGTCAATGAATCTCTCCATGCCTGTTCCCTTATTCACAAACACGAGTACAAAGGCTGTTACTCACAGCATCACGAAAAGTTTCATTGAGCTAAAACCATATAAACTGGTTTGAACCTATCTGTTCTGCATTAGTCAACATAGCTTAATCACACCTCCTGTCAATAACAGTATGCTTTCTGGCTACTCCTTACTAGATTATAAACCATTTGAGGGAAGAGACCACATTTGTCTTTGGTACACTCCTTGCCTACCAAAGCAAGTGGCATTCAAATCTTTGTGTCATAAAACTCAAAGGCCTCTAGCCAAAGAAGTGAGTGGTGGTGGCTTCTCTTTTTCCAGGAAGATGTGTAAGGATATAGCAAAGACACCAAAGGGGTGTCGGGGTGGAGAGGAAGAAGAAAGGACGGTAGTCACCAGGAGGGAGAGGAAAAGTATACAGGTCTTTATCCCTGGAGCCTGGCTCGCAGGTTCACCATTGGAATTCAACCAATATATGTAAAATGAGGAAAAGTGGTGGTCTACATAAACTCATTAGTAAAATGGAAATCAAGAAATAACTTCTTTTAAATACCCAAACATACAAATTATAGAAGTGATATCACATGTCATCTGAGTATAAATTTTTCAAATTTAAAGAAAAGTTCAGTTTGCAATTCAAGATGCCCCTCAAACTGATATACTTAATGAAATGTCTTTATAAAGTTCATCATTGAATACAACAAATAAAAGTAATTTAAAAGTATAAACAAGAAAATCATATAATCAATATACAATAATATTTGACAGAGACATATTAATAAAAATTATGAACGAGTTCTCAGCAAACAGGAAATGGGATATTGTCAACCTAAGAAATGTTATCTGTGAAAATGTTACAAGTGGTCTTATATATACTGGTAAGATAACCGAATATATGAGTGAAGAAAAGGAGCAAAGGGTAACCTACAGTTAAGAAGGTATTTAAATAATGTCTTCTCAGTGTGAGCGAACATTTATACTTATAGCTGATACCAAGGTGTTCTTTCATCTATATCATCTTGCTGTTAAAACTTAGATACAGTTCACAGAATATGCAGGAACAAGCATTAGAAAATCTATTTGGATATGAAATGTAACTGTTCAAAAAGCTTTATTGAGTTTCATATTTCTTAAGCTTTTAATCTCACAAACAGAGCATAGTTGAATTAAAGGTTCAGACTCCTAAGTATATATTGTAAAAATATTGCTTCCTAAAAATAAAATCAGGCCTTATAAAATGCCTAGGAAGCCGTGTAGAGACATGACTATAAAAGACTTTTCTATGTTGACTATCATGAAAAAGACAAATTTCTAGAAAAATAAATTCTCAGATCAGTAAAGCTTGTTCCCCACTTATTTTGTGTGTAATTTAAAAATACAAGATATGATAGTACTGCCATGTTACAGTACTGCCTCAAAAACTTCTAAAGTAGCAACCTTGTCCTAAAATGTATCAAAACAGCCCTATGTTCTTTGTCAATGTCAAAATGTCTTAAGAGTTCACACCTCAAACAAGTGTAAAATATAATGACAACTCTCTCCTTTTGAAAATATCAAACCCATAGCCCTCCATTAATCTAGTCAGATGAGAACAGCAAGATCCAGTCCAGACCTGGATCTTGGAGGGTAAGAGTCAGCAGGGGCCTTTAAAGTTGGGATCCTAAGGACTAAGGGAAATAAGAAAGACACAAAGCATCTTCTAGCAAAAAGTATGGATATTAACTGTGAGCAAGACATGTTTCAATTAGAACACAATATAATAAATGACATAATTCACTGTATAAGCCTTTTAGAAAGATATACACACATGATTCTTTGAATTGGAACAACTGTTATAAAAATGTTCTCATCATCTAACTATTAGAAAGTGATCTTAAAAGTTTCGCTTTCAGGAATCAATATATAGTTTAACAGATCCAGATAAATACATGCCACTAAATTATATGTAAGTTTTAGTGGAAAGAGACCACCACAAAATTCTAAATTTTAAAACTACAGGAGAGAACAGTTTTAATTAAAAAACACTTTGGACTAGGGTGAGGAATCAAAGCCAGGGCCCTTCACATGATGGGCAAATATTCTCCCACCGAATCACTTCCCTGGCTACAGTGGAGCAAACCTGTACTGCTAGCTCTCAGCTGGCGGGGGCAGAAGACCAGGCCACACTGCAAAACCTATTTTTTTTAAACCTATCTTTTTTTAAAAAAAGAAAAGAAGGAAGGAAGGAAAAAAAGAGAAAAGAAAAAAAAGCAAAAACCCAAATGTTTGCCATGGCAATAATTTCTAAGTCCATGACTTTTTCTTTTTCTTTTTAAATGAATGAGGATTGTTTTCTATTCATTCTCAATTATGAAGAGGCCCTAATTTTATGTCAGAATTTATATAGCAGAATGAAATTAATTTTCAAACAAACACAAGGATGCATTACAATAAAACAACATAAGCCATACTAGCAAAGCATGATTTAGAACTGAAACCGCAAAGCTCTTGGTCATACCGATGAAACAGTACTACAGAACTGTAAGCCTACGGCCGGTTTTAGTAATTCAGTGGCCTGACTCAGCCTTAGCATGTAGTAAAGAATGCCATATGTTCAACCCTCAGGGAAAAAAAAAAATGCTTATAATTTCCCTAGCGATCAGACTGCCCCCACCTCTCCAAACTTCTGGCACACAATCCTCTTCCTGAGCAGAAAAGTGTAATATTTCCACATCTAGGATGAAATCACAACTTTGTGGGGCACTGCTTAAATGTTGCATTCCAAGCACGTACATGTTTTAGAGTTCACAATCTGTTGGACTTTTAAAGCTAATTTGGAACACGTACTGACACACAAGATATTTGCATGGAGTCTGGTAAAGTTAACAAACAGGCACATTATGCTGATGTGAGATGAATAAAAACTATAATATTCTCACATCAAGTTCATTTGTGAATTACGGTATCAACTTTAGAAGAAAAAGTAAAGCTCAAACTTCTGTGAGTCGGCGTGTTGAGGCCTCCAGCATCTTGGAAAAGGCTCATGCTCTGGTATCATGATCACTGCAAAGGAGAGTTCAAATGGGCTAGTGTCATCACCACCCACCATGAAACAAGGCTCTCTGACTGATTTCAGGCATTATCCACACAGCCATCCTCTAGCTAAGCACTGTTTGAAAATGTTATCATGAAAAAAAGTTAATTGTACTGTATCAGCTGGCATCTTGGAGTAGAGCCTTAACAGATAATAGCAGAAAGTACCAACTGTCCTAGAACATTTATAAGGGAATAAAATTGGAAACTATCCAGTGGTTTCCTGTAAATCGGGGACCTGTCCCTATGCTCCCCGCTCAATAGTTGTCCAATGTCACATAAGTTGCAAACTTTGGCTAGATTGGACTGGAGGGGTCTTGGAAGCATTTCGGCATTGACAACCTACTCCTGTAAACAGTAATGAAGTTATGACAAGCAATGCATATAATACACAACACCTGTAGAACAATATTTAATATGTTCTCAGATCTTGATAAAATGGAGCCATTAAATATCTTATTAATTAAAAAATAAGCCACCATAAAGTAAAGATTTTTCAAATTTCAAAAAGCAAAAATGCTTAGTTTTTGGCTACAGTGGAGCAAACCTGTACTGCTAGCTCTCAGCTGGCAGGGGCAGAAGACCAGGCCACACTGCAAAACTTTTTTTTTTTTTTTTAAACCTATCTTTTTTTTTTAAAAAAAAAAGGAAAAAAAAAAAGAAGGAAGGAAGGAAAAAAAGAGAAAAGAAAAAAAAAGCAAAAAACCTAATGTTTGCCATGGCAATAATTTCTAAGTTTTCAAACACTTTTGATTTTTGTTTATTGTTGTTTTGTCTTTTATTTGTTTTTTTTTAACAGTTAAAAAGTTTTGTTTTGTTTTTGTTTTTGAAAGTAGAGGTATTTTCCGAAAGGCAGGGACTGGAATGCAGTACTTTGTATACAAGGACAGGATCAAACATCAGACACAGGTACTGTCTGGGAGCCTGGGGAGCCACACAAAGACCAGAGTGAGGATGCAGGCTGGACTCATCACAGGCACTTGACGCAGACTCACTCAAGGAATGGCAGACCTGTGTTCCACAGTGCTGCGCTCGGGCTGAGGGTAGAGGGTGAGATGGCTCCGGAACATGCTGAAGATACTGCTCAGTCAGTATGAGAGACAGAGCAGCTGAACACCTTATTTCCAAAATAAGGATCTTCAAAATCAACCATCGTTTAAGAGTAATAAGACTGAAAAATACACAGTCAGCCGCCTTCCCTAAAGCTACATGTATGCTGAGAAGATAAGAATGTCATGCTTTCAACTTTTTTGTTTTAATAAATTCATGAATTAATTTAAGGTCAAATTAAAAAAATCTGCACTGGTCTCCATCTTTTTCTTTCTTTCTTTTTTTTTTTTACAAAAATATTGCAGCAGAATAAGAAAAACTAGAAAGAGAGATAAAAAGAACAGAGACTGGCTGGAATGGAATCATGAGCTTCAGGTCACCATGGCTATTGAAGAAACTGTAAACTTTTAAGCTTCTATGAGATTTTATTTTCTCTTCAGAAAACATGTAAAGAGGCTGCCTTTCCCCATGAATAAAAAAATGAAAAGTTCTAAGCATTAGTCTTAAGGAGACAAGAAAGCCCCATTTGCCATTGCAAAGGATTCATCCCCTTGCCTCCCTCTGTGGTGCTCTCTCATCCCCCTTGCATCTTCGGGGATCAAAGAGAGAGAAGCCAGCCTCACCACCAGAAGGCAGTCCCAACACAGCACAGAGGAGCTGAGTCAGACTCAAGCTACGCGGATGACACACCGTGAATGACATACACTGAAAAAAATTTAAAAAATTAAAAGACTAATAAAAACCCAGATCATCTTTCATGAAAAAACAAAAAAAAAAAAATCAAAAGAAACCCTCAAAAGTTCCTATGCCACAAAGTATACTTCTTGATCTCTATGGGCAAGGGTGTGGGGAGAATAAACAAAAAGACTGAATTTACCATTCTAGAATTCTATTCTTTACCCTGTTTTCCTGTTATTAGACCTCACACTATCACCGCTCTACTTCAAAGCCCAGAAAACCAAATGGTGTCCTGGTCCATATTTGCATAGTGTTAACAGCAATATCGTAGAGATGAACTTCTGTCCCTCCGCTTGCTGCTACATTTCTGAAGAGCACTGGGTTCAACCTCACCCATTCAAAAACAAGACACAAGAGTATGGAGGCCAAAAATCGCGTTCCATTAGCAGCACACTATTCAAATCACTGCATTCAGTCTTTTGTCCGAGAGGCAAGAATTAGGCAGTTTTGTCTATAATTTCAGGTTTTGCTTTCTGTACCATGCAACGGCGAACTATATTATCAAAACTTCCAAGGTAAAACAGAGCAATTGTTCGGAAAAGGCCCATGGTGACCACCTGCAAGATAAAGGGAGACCTTTCAGCTCATCCAACAGGACAGTACAATAGTCCATTTTAAAGTAGTTAAGTCTCTACTAAACAGTTTCTAGGACATATCTAATCTGCTCCACGAACAAGTATAACATAAACTTTGTAAATGCCAGTAATTCCCAAGAACAGAATATGTCTGCTTTGTATACTAGATTAGCACTGAGCCTGCCAGACAGATAATATTTGTCTGAATTAACAAATTCCAGCCATAAAAAGAACAAAATAGGTAGGTATTCTTGGAAGACAGGGTTGTAAGTCCTAGGGACGGTACACTCCGGCACTCCAGATAGCCACACTGCAACCAAGACTTCTTGGTCTAGGACTTATGTCCCGAGTACTAAGCCCTTGTGCTGGATGCTGAGGACACTGAAGTGAGAAATGCACATTCCTCTCCGACCTGAACTGACTTGTTTATTTATTGACACAAAGACTCAGTATGTCACTGAGACTGGTCCCAGCCCCTGGTGACTTTCTAAGTAGCTGTGGCTGCCCGTGGGCATGCACCCGGCTTGTAATGGAAAGATCATCATGTAGAAAAGCAAGCACTGTCTCAGGAGCAAGGCAGCATTATCTATGGCCATTTATCCTTCCCAGTGACAGACTCACTAAAGCAACTCAAATGTCATCAAGGAAAGATACACATTTTCAGATATGTGAGGACTGGAAAAACATTTGTCTCCCAGGTATCCTTCACTAAGAAGAATAAGATAAAGAAAGTGAGGAGTCACCAAGGTTAAAAACTACCATGTGTTCTGGTGTTCTGAAATTTGCAAATATCGAAAGAGCAAGGCCAGCAATGAATTTGTAATAAATTAACAGGCTGGAGATGTGGCTCAGCTGGTTCAGTGTGTTCCTAGCATGTATGAAGTTCTGGCTTCCATCCCTAACACTACATAAAATAGGCCAAGTGGCATCCACCTGAGATCACAAAACTTGGAGGAAGAGTCTAGAGGATTAGAAGTTCAAGGTCATCATTTTAAGAATCTCAGAGGGGTAAAATAACAGAAAAAGACAAAAAATAATACTGTAACATTCAGCTGTGAGGACAAAAACTTGACCTCAAATACAGGTCTAACTGTAATGATAACACAGCTGTTCAAGGAAACGTTAAGAGCAGGGGAGTATACCGTGGCGGACTCCGTGCTGAAGGCAACAATAGGATGCACCGACTCAGACAGGCGGGAGCACCAGGATGCACATGCACAGGATCCCCAGCTAATTGGACAAACAGAGGCTTTGCTACAACAGGAGTGGCTGTGTCAGAGATGGGGGCAGGGGGAAGCTGAGGTAGGTCATTTTTCTCAGAAAGCCTTAGGTAATGGTTTGAGCGACAACAGAGGTACTTTAAACAAACAAACAAACTAAGAAACCAAACGGAAGCTAGTAAAGGGCAAATTAATGAAAGGATAGCGAGTAGCCAGGGTCTGGGGAAGGGATGAAGGAGGGGTCTTGTAGGAATGATCCCAAATGGCCTGAAGTGATGGATACAGGTCTCACAGAAGCACAGGAGTAACCCAGAGTGTAAACCATGGGCTTTACTTGAGAATAAGGTATCAATATTGACTCCTTTCAACAAAGGTATCCCACTAATGTAAGGAGTCAGTGACTCCATGTAGTCAGGAATACGGGGAACTTAATATACTTTCCATTAAGGGTTTTTATAAACCTAAAATGTAAGGTCTGTCATTTACAATAAAACAACAAAACTAAAGCTCAGGGAGGGGGAGATCTCGAGAAAACCATCTACACACAAACTAATAGTGCTTAAATGGGGGCAGGTCCAGGAACTGAACACAGGCCTGCACTTCTCTAGTGAAGGGAAACCTATAGAGCAAACCTCACAATCTGAAGCCAAAGGACAGGGAGTATATACCAGAGCAAACGGGAATTGAGGGAAGGGGAAGAAATGCTAGAAGGCTGCAGCTTGTGCTGTATGTACACTGGACTTCAAGCTTCACCCAGTGCCTCGGGGGAGCCACTGTTACAAGGCACAGTTGTACTTCACAAACACAGCATCTGTATGCACCCTAGTGGTCTGCATTGCATGTTGGAGATCACAGGGATTGGGACTAGGATGTGCACTTTTCTGTGAGAGTGACTGCCATTGTTTCCTGCTGAGAAAGAAGCCTGCTGAGGCAGACCTCCTAATGTCCCAATAAATGTCTCAAATTTGGACTTTTTTGTTTTCTGATACCTGATTTTGAAACAATTTTATTTAAATGTACACACTCTTGAAGTGTGGTGGCTCACACCCATAATCTCAGTACTAGGGAGGGTGGAGGAGAGAGTCAGTGTGAGCTGATGCTTGCTTAGATACACAGCATGTGCCGGGCCACCCAGGCTACAGTCTACACACTTCTATCAGATGGACCACAATGTCACTTTTCATGCCCATAGGCTCCTGTTTACAAGTTCTAGCTCACAGCATAGGTGACTCAGGCAAGGTGGAGTGACCTTGGGGGATCATCAGCAGAATGTGGGACAGATCTGAGGGACAAGGTGACGAGCAGGACCAGACGGAAGAAGCAGAGCAGGGGAATGGGGAATAACACCCTAGTCTCTGGCTAAGGCGTGAGAACCCATCACAGCGTGAGCATACTGGAGGACAGCTCTGTAGCGAGAGACGTGGTACCAGAATCTGAAGGAGTGTAAAGATTTATTCTAGACTTGTTCAACTGGAAATGTCTAGTTACTTCCCAGGGAAAATACATAAAAGAAACTGATGCTTTTAAAAAGCTGAAGGGTGAACCTCGTTATAGGTCGACTTTTAGACTTGGCGTCATTTGTATGAAGTGGCAGTCATAAGAAGGGACAAGACTGCCTATGGATAGTTGCAGACTTTGTGCTCCTGCCCAACTTGGGCATCCTAGAACTCCTGTTTTGTGTAGGTGCTGGGTACAATGACAACAGTGACATAGGCCCTGTCCCCAAAGATCTTACACCTATCAGTGTTTACTGTCAGACAATCATATGATGGGGGGGTATATTTCAGAATGAGACCGAAGGTCAGGAAAGGTCCTGAGAAAAAACAACTAGGGAGTTATCTGAACGCACCTTACACAAATCCCTACAGACCCCAGCACTTTGTCAGCAGTGATCCTTGGCATCATGTCCCCAAACACTCCTTCCATTGTAGCTCTAACTGTACATCTGCTATCAGCATTACCTCACCCACCAGTCTCACACACTACACAGCAAACTCCTTAAGGTTTAGTGAACCCTCTTATACCTAACTAGCTGGGGAAGAAAGAACTTTATCAACAGGAACTGAACTTCCAGGCCCAAGAGATGGGTCAGTGGTTAAGAGCACGTGCTGTTCTTCCAGAGGGCCTGAGCTCGATGCCCAGCACCCACATGGCAGCTTACAACTTTCTGGAATGCCAGTTCTAGGGAATCCAATATTCTGGCCTAAATGGGCACTACACAAACATGGTGTACACACATACATGCAGGCAAACCACTCATGCACATAAAATATTTTTTAAAAATTAAAAACTGAATTGGATTCTAAAGTTGAACTTGATTGGGTCCTGGGTAAAACTATTAAGGGCAGAGTGTGTCTGATGCTCTGTTGAGTCTCCTTCAGCCTAGCTATCGGTGTTGAGATACACTAGAAAAGGGTTTCTAGTCTAATCTCATTGTTTGTGGACAATGCTGCCAACACAATTCTAGACTAAGTATTCCTTTCCAACACTTTAGACCATGGATTCTCTACTGAAAACCTGGGCGAATACCCAACAACAGAGACAGCCCCTCATCTGCCTACAGGGCCTAGTACCTCACTTCTACCTAGTATACATCCTTAACTTACTTATCTACTTATTGTTGGCAGAGGAAAAAAAAAAACTTTACATTCAAAACTACTGCACACTACTCTTATTTTTTTTGTTATAGAAGTTGAATGAGGTAATTCCTGTCTTGTCAGTCCATCCATTTTGCCAGGCTGCATGTCCATCTGGTAGGTGGCTAAGAAGGGCTTACCTGCTGGAGTCCTTCAGTGATGGAAGTCACTGGAGCCATCCCACAGGTCAGGGACGACAGCATGTACCCATCCGAGCCAATGGAACTATTAAAATTTCCTTGCTAGAAATGAAACAAGCAGAAGAGTGTGGTATGAAGTAAGTTTAAAGAACCAGTTGAGCACTGGAGAAGCAATGACGTATGCCCCTTCACTTTATGTGGCAACTTAGAATATACCAGAACTAAAAAACAGACACATAGACTTAAAAGCATGTCCACTTCTGAAAGTTAGAATCCATGGGTCCCTGTGGGTTGCAGACCCTTTAATGGTCTCTAGGGACAATGCAGCTGCCAAATAATACTGAAACATTAGCAGCTCTCCACCGCTGACCCTTGCACTAATGATCAACACTGCCACAGTATAAACCAGAGTTTTTGTGAGAGTGGGCTAGTTTCCCTAATGCAGTCTTTGGCACTGCCACTGCAGCGACAAAGAAATACACAAAGAAAACACAAAATAAAAAAGTCTTTAAAGCTGGGAGTGGTGGCGCACGCCTTTAATCCCAGCGCCTGGGAGGCAGAGGCAGGTGGATCTCTGTGAGTTAGAGGCCAGGCTAGTCTACAAAGTGAGTCCAGGACTGCCAGGGAAACCCTGTCTTGAAAAACAAAACAAAACAAAAAACAAAAAAAAACCCAAACAACAAAACAAAAAACAAATAGAAAAATAAACAAATAAAAAGAAAAAAAGTCTTTTAAGAACCTGAAAGACACATCTTATGTAAAAACACTTGATAAAACAGAAAAGTTCGTTTTATTAAATAGTAACCCCTGAGGATCTCTCCTCCATACAAGTCCCGTCCACCCCTCACCATCCCCTCTTGTACCTATATTTAACCAAGGTCTGAAAAAGGCCAGAAATAAAAGTGATTCCTAAGTGTTAAACCGCATTTTGTCTATAGAGTATACTGGCCTCTGAGGCTGTCCAGCTCTGTCCCACCTGGGATATGGGTAACTTCTTTGTTCATCAATATAACCAAGGGCTTGATCCGTTAATTAAACTGGTTGTGGGTTTGTCCGTTTATTTGTTTCTGGGACAGGGTTTCAAGCTGCTCTTGATCTCACTATGTAACTGAGGATGATCTTGAACTCTGATCCTCGTTCCTCTACCTCCCAAGTGCTGAAGTTACAGGCATATGTTATCATACTAGGTTATGTGACACTGGGGAGGATCCAGGGCTTCCTGCATGCTAGGCTGTCACTTGACCATCTGAGCTCCACCCAGCTGAGGTTTTTTCACAGGTATGTACACAGGAGCGTACATACAGCACACACAGGAACAAGCACCTTCCTACGTTTTAGGCTGGTCTTGATCCATCTCCTTTCCTAGAGGACAGTGGGAGGAAGGCTCCTGTTTCTTATGTGACAAATAGAAATTCACTCCAAGTACTTCTGCTTAACTGGGAATGCAAAAGGAATGCTTGAAGAAAAGTCCTCTTAGAGTTGCTGAGAACTGAACTTCCTGACAAAAGACTATTTTCCTACCTAACAACCACTGACTACTGGTTAAGATTTTCGGACTCAGGTTTGAGGCAAAAAGGGGGCAAATTAATGAAGTGAACTTAGCTTGCACGAAAACCACAGAATACACATGTAAGTGGTGACAAAATCTGAACTTTTAGGAATAAAGTTAAGATTTATGAAAACTTTATCCATCAATATGAGTCTGTTGGGCTCCTGATAGTTCCCTGACCTCTGATTTGTGACTTTTGGTAACTTATGGATTCCATATTTTCAAAATGACTAATGCATGTTTTCTTGTTTTGAGACAGGGTTTCACTGTGTAGCCCTGGGTTTCCTGGACTCACTTTGTAGATCAGACTGGCCTAGAACTCACAGAGATCCACCTGCCTCTGCTTCCCCAGCACTAGGATTAAAGGCGTGTGCTACCATGCCTGGCTACTAATGAATGCTTTCAAATGATGAGTGAATAAAAGATTCACACAACATACAAACGAGACACAAATTTTAAAGTCACAGAGGACAACACATTCATTGGTGACATTTCTTTTTTCACATTGCAACCAACCTTTAAGAACCCCTATTTGAGCCGGGCAGTGGTGGCGCATGCCTTTAATCCCAGCACTTGGGAGGCAGAGGCAGGCGGATCTTTGTGAGTTCGAGGCCAGCCTGGTCTACAAAGTGAGTCCAGGACAGCCAGGGCTACACAGAGAAACCCTGTCTCGAAAAACCAAAAAAAAAAAAAAAAAAAAGAACCCCTATTTGTCAAGTTGGAGGTTAACATAAAAAAAGAAAATCATGTCCATAATTATCAGAAAAGCCTAGTGAAGACTTCTGCATCCTCTCCCAACTATGTATCTGTTTAAAATCAGATTTTCTTCAGATGTTTCAAAAAGAATGTATTTTGACAGATTGGCCACAGGCGCAGACATGAGAATCCAGCTGGCACCCATCAATGCAGGCTTTATAGGGGCTCATGAAAACACAACACCACTCTCTCACTGAAGTTTTGTTTGAAAATAGTTATTTCTGAGCCAGGCATGGTAGTGCATGCCTAAATATCAGCACCTGAAATGTGGGAGAAGGGTCAGAAGTTCAAGGTCATTCTCAGCTGCAGACTGAATCTGAAGCTACTGGAGCCCTGTATTTAAGAAACCAAGAAAAGGGATGACTCAGCAGACAAAAGCTTTTGCCGCTTGAGTCTGATGATATAAAGTTGATCCCCAGAACCCCAGTGTAAGGAAATAACTGGCTGTCCAAATTTGTCCTCTGACCTCTATCTGCACACTCACACATATCACATATATCCAAACAACACACACAATACACACAACAATTTTAATTTTGTTTAATGTAAACAAAATTTTTAAAAAGGGGACTAGAGAGGTGGCTCAGAGGTTAAGAGCACTGGCTGCTCTTCCAAAGGACCGGGGTTCAACTCCCAGCACCCACATGGGCAGTTCACAGCTGTCTATAATAGCCAAGTGTGGTGGCACATGTCTTTAATCCCAGCACTTGGGAGGCAAAGGCAAGGGGATCTCTGTGAGTTCACAGCCAGCCTGCTCTACAGAGCGAGTTCAGGACAGTCAGTGTTCTGTTATACAGAGAAACTCTGTTTTGGGGGGGTGGGGGACACACACCCAAAGAAAAGTAGAAGTTCACAGCTACCTGTAACTCCAGCTCCAAGGGACATGATGCTGTCTTCTGGTCTTTGCAGGCATTGCACATAGCACATACATATATACACTCAGGCACAAACATGCATTAAAAGAATAAATCAGTTTAAAAATGTAATAGACTTATTTCCTATTTCTTTTATTTTAGGGCTGTGTGTGTGCATACAACATGCTGCCTGATGTCTGAGGAAGTGGTGAGCCTCCACGTGGATGGTTGGAATTGAACCTAGATCCTTTGTAAGAACAACAAGTGTTCTTAACCACTGAGCCAACTCTCCAGGCCCCATTTCTTTGACTTTAAAGTACTTTATCTCCTAAGTAAATCTCCCCATCATGCTGGCGGTGCTGGTGGTGGAGCCCAGGACCGTGCACATGCAAGGCAAGGACTCACCACTGAGCTATTCAACTGAAAAGTTTAAAAACTACACTTTCAATATCTATTATGGCAAGTATTGAGAAATATAGGCCTGCCAGGTGTGATGGCATATGCCTTTAATCCCAGCACTTGGGGGGGACGGGGGCAGGCTTATGTCTGTGAGTTCAAGACCAGCCTGGTCTACATAGTGAGTTCTTGGAGAGCTAGGGCTACATAGTGAGACCTTGTCTCAAAAACAAAAACAAAAAACAAACAAACAAGCAAATAAACAGCAATATATATATATATATATATATATATATATATATATATATATATAGCCCAGATAAACACATGCCTTTTTGTTGTTGTTGTCAATAACTTAATTTATAAAAGTATAATGGGGTCAGAGAAGAAAAAGTCTGAAATCTACCTCAGGAAATGAATCTTGCCAAAACTGGAAGCTCTATTTGGGGTCATTAAAAGCCCTGATGGTGGGGCTGGTGAGGAGGCTTTTGGTTGAGAGCATTTGTGGCTCTTAAAGAGGATCCTAGGCTTCCAGCAGAACATGAGGCAACAAACCTCCTGTAGCTCCAGTTCTAGAGGCTCCAATGCCCTCTTCTGGACTTGGGCACTGCACTAGCACACTCACACACACAAACACACACACACTAACACACACACACACTACACATGCATACATGTAGGCATTCACATATACACTACACGTATATATTTTTTTAATCTTGGAAAAAAAAACACCTTGAGTGTTTGTTTCTACCTGAGAGAAAAGCAAACTAGCTTATCATGCCTCCCCCATGCCCCAGCTCTGAATGTCAAGGCAACCAGGGCAAAATCTCCTACACATGCCCCTCTCTGTGTACATGTTTGTGTTGTGTCTATGTGTGGAGACCAAAGGTCAATGTTGGGTGTCTACCCAATCACTCTACACCTTATCTTAGGCAAAAGGGTCTCTAATGACCCTGACTAGGCTCAGATTGGCTGGGTTGGCTGGCTCACTTCTCTGGGGAATATGCCTGTCTCTGTCCACATAGGACTTGGGTTACAGACAGGTGCAACCAGACTAGCTTTTTATGTTGCGTTGGAGATCTGAGCTCAGGTCCTTGTGTTTACACAACTTACCATGCCATCTCTCTGGACCTGTTCTCAGTCTTTTTTTTTTCTTTTAATGTATATTTTTTTTATCTACTTGTGTGTATGTGTGCACCACCACATATTTGTAGAGGCCAGAGGACAACTTGAGGGAGTCTGCTCACTCCTTCCACTACTGGACTCTGAAGAACTCAGGTTACTAGGACTGGTGGCAGGTCCCTTTACCCACTGAGTAGTCTCGCCAGTCCTTTGGGTCTGTCGGTTGCAAGTTGCTGTTATTCTGTTCTGCTTAGTTTGGTACAACGGTCTTTTTGCTACTTAGAAGCTACACCATGCTATCTGGGTACCTTTCATGGCAACAGACCCCAGATTTTCCAAAGTCATGTAGGTTCTGAGTTTATGCACATCCTCCAGATCGAACCTGTCCTACATGTGGATTAATTGGAATGTAGTAAAAAGAACTGTGGGACATTGTGTTCTACAATGCTTTATGTGGTTTCTAAAGCCAATTCCCCATGAATTGAGTGGATGAGGTGGCACGTCAAGGGATATGGTGGGCCCAGCAGCCTGACACACTGCATCTTCTTGCCATGAACCATGAGAAAAGTGGTATCAGGGAACAGGAGGGGAAAGAAAAAGCCATACTGAGCCTGGCACAAAGTACTTTAGATGATTTCAAACTGTGGGACGAGAAAAAGCAGGGCAAGGGACAAAGCTTGGTGGGTAGAGGTGGGCAGCAAGCTTGACGGCCTGAGTTCAAACCCCTGGACCCCTGGACGGAGAGAATGCTTCCTGCATGAAGGTGGCCTTCACACCCACACAGTAAGTAAAAGTAAAATTAAAAGACGCAGTGGTCATTCGCTTTCCAATAGCTGAAGCTCTCTTCCTATGGTGTGAATCCATCCCTTGGGTAACGATGGAATCAACAAAGTCTAAGGAGAGGGGAGGAGAGGCTAACATTAGACAAATCAGACCAAAAGCTGAATGCTTTGCTTTGAAAGAGTTCTCACATGGTTTTCAGAACTGCGGCATAAACGCAAATAGCACAAAAAGCAACACAAGGGTTCCTACTTACTATGGCATCTTTGACAATTTGTTTGGCCACCTGCTCTGGTTTGCAAAGAGCTGTGGTCTCCGAAATAAGCCGGGTCTCCAGAGGCTAGAGTGGGGGAAATACACAAGTCAATGTCCATTGCTTTACAATAAATACGTCTTATAAGCCCTGATTTACAAATAATTGTCATTTTCCTACCTTCAAACACATTTGTTTGTTTTAGACAAAGATCAATCTAGATTCCACATCAGTTTCTACCTGTGGAATATTCATCTACATTGGCAAAACATGCTAAGGAAGACCTTGTTGTTCTCTGTGGTACAAGTGTGGGAACTGTCAGCTGGCCTGAGAGTGGACCAGTGCATCACAATGAGGAAAGGCCTCCTCTTACTATCCAGACAGTGTATGCACAGAGGCTTGTCCCTATGACTGAGCAAACACGATTAATCTCAGGACAGTGTCTTCATTCTGAAAGGACTCCCCACTGAGCAAATGCTGGGGACAGATACAAACTCTCAGCCTAGGCCCTACTGAAGAAGTCTATCTGTTTGCTCAAGGACCAGCAGAGGAAGCAAAGACACTAGCTATTTGAGAATCAACACTGAGTAGTCCCTAGTTTGGCTGAGAGGCAGTTATAGGACTGTGGCTCCAAATCCCCAATCACAGTCTTTTGTTCCTCAAAAGACAGATAAAGTCTGTCAGACTCACACTTGCCTCTGTCATAAACCCTTGCTCGTTGTTTCTGTTTCTTTCTCTCCTTCCCCTCACCTTTTCTCCCTCCCTCCTCCTTTCCTTCATTTCTGCATTAATTCACATTCTAACTACTTTTGCATTTACACTTTGTGTCTTAATTTATTTGTGAGCAGTATTTTTTTCCTCTTTTCTCATTGGCTTTTCTTAGTAGCACTTTACACACATCCAAACATTCTTCAAAAGGGAGTTTCAAACTGAAGACCAAATATGACTCTTTATGTAGGCTTGAGGGGGAAAGCTTAGAATGTATTTCCTCTTCCTTCTCCGGTTTTGTGAGACATGGTCTTACTATGCAGCCCAAGCAGGCTTGCGACTCTTGATCCTCCTGCCTCAGCCTCCTGAATACTGTGATTATGTGCATGTGCCATCATGCGCAGTATATCTCTTTCTAAAATAAAGAAGCAAAATGCTTCACAAGTCAGTTTTTTTTTGTTTTGTTTTTTTTTTTTAAGAATTTGAGAAGACAAAGTTTCCTTTGATGGTGCCACCATTTGCTCTCCCTCCATACCAGGAACTTAAGGGCATGCAAGACGCAGTGAGTTAGAACGGTGTCTGCTGCCCCCTACAGGGCCCACAGATCAACGCAGGCTCCAGTAACCAGAAATCTGTCCAAAATTTTACTGGAGATTAAACAAAAGTTTAAAATCAGAATCAGATCTTAAAGAAATCACTGATTTTCTGGCTTCAGACTTAAGGACTACACAGAAAATATTAAAGATTGGTCTTTAATATTTAGTTAGATTTAGCAGATCTGAGGGAGGAGGTTTGACTTTAATTTATTTCTTTAAAACAGAAAAATTGTAAAAGTGGCTGAACTAAAATGAAAATTGGAGGGGGGTCGTTTCTACACTTTAAAAAAATCTTTTTTTTTTTTTGCAAACAAAAACAGGACATAAACATCCAAAAGTTACCCTATAGAGATCCACACATAGTATAAGAGGAAACAAACAAACAAAAAAAGATATAATTAAGTCTAAAATTAAAATTACCCTCAGTGTGAGGTAGTATGTTCTGACTGGCTTCTGCCCACGCCACTTTATCTGTTTGCTATGTGCCATGGCAAAGGGAAGGAGAAGCCAGATGAGCAAAGACCACAGCCTACATTCAGCTCAGGATGACTAAGAGTCATTTTCATATAACCTCCATGTCCACGTGAGACTGATGCTGTGGGGGCTGAAATGACCAGACCCAAAGCCATGTGCCCAAAGAGGGCAGAAGATCAGCAGTATGCACTCAGAGGCCTGGTTCTATATCGTACCCTCCATACACAGTTCAGAGGATATACTTACTTAAGGATATAAAATACTTAAGCCCAGAGGATACCTCACTGGAATGGAAAAGAAAATGAGAATAAGAGAAGGAAGTGAGAAGAACAGACCAGAAAATAGGACACCTGACCAATAGCTTTCAGAAAAAACACTTTGAACTATTTTGGATGAAAAAAAATTATCAAAAATG
The DNA here is from genome assembly GCA_907164525.1 of Lophiomys imhausi. NCBI lineage: Eukaryota > Metazoa > Chordata > Mammalia > Rodentia > Muridae > Lophiomys > Lophiomys imhausi. The sequence goes on from CAJQZJ010033173.1 coordinate 1,347,003, forward strand.
TTCCAGCACTGGAGCTCATGAGTTGATGGAATAAAAGGGCTACTACCATGAGTGCCTAGCACATGAAATGACAACACTTCACATCTAATGACATTTAAAAAGATGAAAAAAAAAAAAGGTGTTCAAAAATAAACACCACCATCAATACACACCTCCGGCTATGTCACTGAAGGCTGGTCACACTGATGAACACGTGATTCGCTGGGATTATTGGAGGCGGTGAAAGGGAAAAGGTGAAGCCTAGCTGGAAGACAGATAGCTGAGAATGTGTTCCTGACGCTCACCCTGGTGCTCCAGTGTATCCCCTTTCCTCTGCTTCCTGTCAGGTGAACCGCTCTGCCCCACCAGTTCTCCCTGTCATGAGCCAACATAAACCTTTCCTTATTCAAGTTGCTTTTCTTGGGTATTTGGTCAATGGGGTCCCCATAGAAACTCTAGAAGCTAGAACTCAGTAAGAAATCCTGTAAAACTTTGAGAATCATCATTTTCAACTTAGACTCATATCCAATAAAACAACCTATCAAACACAATGGACAAATAAGGAACTGTGGTACAGGAGAGTACTGAGAATGCCTGTGACCCATCAGGCCTGCTCTGTCAGGAAGGTGGAATCCCAGGAGAAGTGGCTTTGAGGGAAAAAAGAATGAAATTGGCAGAAACCCCATGTGTTCAAATGGACCAAAAGACACTCAGTTCTCCCCAGAGAATGAGCTACAGATGCTCACAAAGTTAAACAAATGCATACAAGAAAGGAAATGGCATTATAGAGAAGCTCAGACTTTAATAGTATTCATAAAGTTACATATAAACACAGAATCTGACTTCATCAGAGATAACACAGGAAGGACAAAGTAGATCTGAGGCTTAAATTTTAGCTTCCCCAGCAAAAAAACAAACAAACAAAAAATGTATTTATTGGCTTTAAACACATAGGTGAAATGGCCCCCTCTGGGGAATAGAAATCAGAAGTGGGGGGAATAGTCACAAGGAATGTTGGATAATATAATATATGAGAGAATATTATGCTAAAAGTTGGGGAAAAATAAGTTAAACATTAAGAAAGGGGGGCTGGAGAGCAGAGAAAGAAAGAAGGAAGGAGCGAAGCTGTGCCCGGAGTACTCTGAGGAGTCAAATCTCGGTACCCTGCACCCAAGAGTTAAAACCATTTGCTGGTAAATGGCCAGGACCTAACATAGGATAAAATCAGAAGAGTTACGATAAACATGCAGAACAGGGAGGGCTAGGGAGATAAAGCGCTTGCCTTCTCCCTGGGCACATACTCTTGCAAAGCTAGCCCTGAGGAGGCAGAAACAAGAGGACCCCTGTGGCTCACTGGCCAGTCAGCCTACTTGACAGTTCTAAGACAATGGAAAATCCTGTCTCAAGACCAAGGATACCACCTGATGAATGCTCAAGGTTTTTCTCTGGTCTCCTGCACACCCAAACATACACAACCTCCCTGCTCCAAACATACACATACCACAAACCCAAGCATGTACAGCCCTCCACACATCACATATATATGTATCACACAGCATACACACACCCAAACATGCACAACCCCCTTCATACACAGTCACAAATACACAAAATACATTACACACACACACAACACACATCACATCATATACACAGCATATACATACAACACACACAATACATATCACACACATCTTACACATACACAACACATTACACACACACATCACACAGCACATATATCACACACATAACACACACACACACAGATACACACACAGACACAAGCAGAGACACACATACACACCACAGAGGGTGCTATGTAGGAATACTGACCTTCGTTTTGTTTTCCTCAGCCAGCCCGGGGGTATCAGTGTCTGGTGGGTAGGCCACAGTGACGTAAACATTGTAAGGCTTCACCTGGTCACACAAAGAATGTTTGCACTTTCAGTAAATAGACCACTTTGTATTCATCCCATTATCTTGTCTCAGCTGTCCAGATTCTTAGAACAGCGGTTCTCAACCTGTGGGTCACAGCCCTTTTGTGGGGGTCACATATCAGATATCTACCGTATCAGATATTTATTACAATTCATAAACGTAACAACATTACCTTTAGGAAGTAATGTTGAAAAAAGAAACAACTGTATGGTTGGGGGTCACCACAACATGAGGTGTATTAAAGAGCTACAGCATTAAGGTGATGGTCATCAGGCTCACAACGTGGTTGTCAATGTACTGGGGGACCCCTCTCTGTGAAGATGACTTAGAAATGGCAGAAAGAGCTCCCCTCACCTCTATGTCAGAAAATAGCTGGCTCTAAATGTCACTCCACCTACTAGTAAGGTTCTTCCTGCCTGCTGACCAGGCAGAGGCTGGGAACTGCCCAGAGGGACAGCCGATGGCTAGGTAAGTACAGTGTGCTGATTCAAGCCAGACTCTGCTATGAACTGAAAGGAGGCAGGTCTACATCCTTATCTACAAGGTTACAGTCTTTTTGCCTTTCAGGCTGCTTCCAATACTTGTTGAAATGTTCTTGCAAGTTCATTTCACTTGCAAAATATTGTGTCTCTCAGTGTCTTCCCTGCTGTCCGTTGTTGTGCCCGAATCCAGGTCTGGAACTCCATTCATCTCTGTAGAAGTCCCTATACAACCACCCACAAAGCACCAGCATAAAGCATCTTCCCCTTGGGTAGCTCCCCAAAGTAGGACCAGCCAAGCAACTCTCCTCTGAAGAGCCACAACCGGGATTTACATATAGAAACTCTTCTCTTTGCTCCTTTAACAACAAGATCTCTCACTGCCTAAGCCCAGGCTAATCTGACATGGCATTCCAAATGCTTGGGGTACAGGTGTACACCACCATGCTACGTTCCCTGGTTTTCTTTACAACTACTCTGCCTAATTCCAACCTCCCTCTAGCTCTCCCAAAGCTGTCTGGCCCTACTTTCTCTTCCCATTCAACTCCTCTATTGATGAACACATCCCAACAATCTGAGGGGACCTCTTTTCAAGGGTCACAGTCTCCCAAGTACTGTCCAACAAGCTGCCCCATTGCCTGTTCTTCTCTTGCCCTGGTAACCAGAAATCCAAAGAGCTCAGATCATCAAGTTCACTTTGGCATGACTTGTGTTTGCTGCGGCTTACATTTTGTCCTCATAAAGACATCTGGAGTGTTTGGAAGGGGAAGCAACAAGGCCAGCAGTGAACATCTTAAGGGAAAAGATCCCACAGTGCTCCACAGCCCTACCCGTCTACAGGGAGCCAGCCCTTATCTCCGATTCACTGTGTGACACAGTTGTGAAGCCTCGGAAGAGTTACGTGGGTCAGGAGAGAAAACAGTAGGTACTGCCCAGCCATCCAAGTAAGCACAAGAAGGAAAGTTGGTTTCATTCCAGTGTCTCCAGGTCATGAGGGTTCACAGCGTGGCTATGCCAAGCAGTGCTGCCTTCCAGGCCAATCGGGTTCGAAGTGAGCCAGCTGGAACAATGTTAGCCAAGTGATTTCTCTTACACTTGCTTTTGAGAAGGTGACTTAAAAAAAACATTTGTTTCTTGTAGTCTTGTTTGGTCCTGTATCCAGACCAGAGAAAAATGCCCACCCCCCAAAAAAGAAGTGAGTAAATGATAATTAGGCAACTTACAAAGACTGACAGTGGTTTCTCCGACCCACTCTGTGCTTCCTCCCTCCTTGCTCTCTGGCTATAACTCAGAAATATACTTTCCAAAAAGAACCTTTAAATAATAAATTTGTATCTAAGATTGAAAAAGACAAAAGAAAATCCATTCTCAAATACCAACAAAGCATTCAATTAAACACACTGTGGCCACATTTTCAGAGTCTTACTTTAGTTTGTGGGAACAAGGAAGTAAAATAGGAAGAATTAAAAAGTTAATTAAACCAAAAAGTTTTCCAGAATCTTTAAGCATTTAAGCAATTGTGTAGGGTTTACTCATAAAAAAAACTAACCAAATTATCTAGATGTCAAAAAAAATTTATTAGTTTATAAGGAAATCTTGGTATGATGCAAATTTTTCTACAAACAAACCAGATTCAAAAGCTTGAGTTATTTTCTCCAAATAAAACAGCAGTCTTTTGGATGGTACATTTTTTTGTTTATTTACATAACAATTCTTTTAATACACAAGTCGAGGAGACTTAGCCCATCCAGCCACCAGCTATGTGAAAAACTGCTCTTGTTATCAAGAGGCTGAGGGGGACTCTGTACCAGCCACTGGGTCACTGGCCCCTCTGCAGTGAAAACCAGGACACCCACAGATACACTTTGCCCTCAATTTGTGGATCTCATGTCAGATGTGGGGCAGTCTTAATGGGCATATATTTTTATATCCCAAACTCCCGTGCCTACATGGATTCTAAGACCAAAACCAAAACTGGATGAAGCAACCACCAGATGCACATGTTAACATCTGCCCCAGATTACAGGGACATGCTCTGCTGTAAAAGACTCGTGGGTCTGCAGCCACAGGCTGGACCTTGTTATTATTCTTGTTACCAAGTGACTACATAAATCTGAATAACTCACTGAATTCACTAAAAGCTCAATTTCCTTCCCAGAATATGGCATGAAGAAATCTCCCACACATATTTTACACAAATACACACACACACAAAAAGAAGTTACTTGGAAAGAGTCCTTAAGAGAAATGACTGCAAAAGAATTACCAGTATCTTTTCTTGCACAGCCTTACATGCCCTACTGACTGAGCATGTGTGTGCAGAGGCCTGAGCCTACTGTTGGGCATTTTCCTTACTGACTCTCTCTCTCTCTTATTCTTTAAGGTAGGTCTCTCAATTGGACTCACACTGATAGGACTGACTAACCTAGGTAGTCAGCCATGGTTAGCCAAGTGCTGGAATTAAAGGCGGCTGCCGTACTCACCCAACATGCACATGAGCTCTAGAGAGCCAAACTGTGCCACTCAAACTGTACAAGGAGCACCTCACCCACAGAGCAGCCAGCCTCCTCCTCAGCCCAGGCCCATCTCTAAGGCTGTCTATATAATGACTTCCCTGCTCACTCAAGCAGAAAGGGATCAATACCAGGAAGGGATCTCAAGTACTTTATATAGTAGACAACTTCTCTGCCCTCACAATCATTTGCCTCTGTCCTGAGTGTAATTTTCATGCAGTGAGAAGTAATAAATGCAGAACTTCCAACTGGTTAGTTTTTTTTTTTTACACTGATATCAGATTTATAGATCTTTAGTCTCATGCAAATAATGCAGGTGAAGAAGCTTGAGAACTACAGAGCTCACACTGCTGATCTGAGAGGAAGAAATACAAACATAAATGTGACTCTTACCTCCATCTGCAGAGCTTCTGCCAATCCTCTTATGGCAAACTTGGATGGAGAGTAGGCTGTGAAACCAAACAGCCCCAACTGTCCTGCCTGAGAGGACACGAACACAATTCTGCCCACCCGGCGCTCCTTCATGGTGGTGATCACAGCCCTGCTGGGGTACACGCTGCCCAGGTAATTTATGCTCATTAATTTCTGCAAGGAACAAAGAGGCCACATGAGGTGAGAACAAGGTCAAAGCATAAGCCCTACGCAAGGCTAGTACTGTCTCCTTCCAGGATTAATCTACTTAATAGAGACTGTGGCAGTCTAAATGCAAATGGCCCCCACAGGCTCATATATTTGTAGACTCAGTTCCTACTTGAGTAACAATTTGGAAGGATTAAGAAGCATGTCTCTGGTAGTGTACTTTGAAGTTTCAAAAGTCCGCATTGGGCTCAGTGCCTGTCTCTCTCAGGATGGAAAGCTTGCAGCTACTGCTCTAGCACTTATCTTGTCTGTGTCCTGCCATGAGAATAATGTACTACACCTCTGACACTATAAGCAAGCCCCCAATTAAATACTTTCCTTTGTAAGAGTCACCATGTTTGTCAGGGTGTCTCTTCACAACAATAGAACAGTAGCTAAAACAAAGCCCAAAAGCCTGGGAGGTGGAGTGCAGCAGATTTGCTGAATAATGAATAAATGAATGACGCCGTAGATAATAACATGACACTTAGGACATATCCTCCGAACACTAGTTTGATCTAGTCTTCAATTCTCATTGTGACAGCAGCTCCATCTTTGATGAAAAATAGTCAAAATTAGGGATAGGCACAGGGTTCAGTTAGGAAAGCACTTTCTGTACAAGCAAGCGGATGTGAGTTTGGATCCCCAGCACCCACACTAAGGATGTGCCAGGCACAATGGTGCACTTCTCTAGGATTTGCCAGGCATGATGACACACATCTCTAGGATTTGCC
>CAJQZJ010033173.1:1353276-1394749 GCA_907164525.1 Lophiomys imhausi
TCTCTAGGATTTGCCAGGCATGATGACACACATCTCTAGGATTTGCCAGGCATGAGGGTGCACATCTCTAAGATTTGCCAGTCATGATGGTGCACAATTCTAGGATTTGCCAGGCATGATGGTGCACATCCCTAGGGTTTTCCAGGCATGATGGTGCACAACTTTAGCCTAAGCACTGGAAGCAAGAGGACAGACAGACAGGCAGATCCCAGAGGCTTGCTGGACAGTCCCAGCTGGAGTAGACAAAATGGTGAACTCCAGGTTCAGTGAGAGACTCTGCCTCAAAAGTAAGGTGGAGAGTCATAGAGGAAGACACCCAGCATTAACCTCTGCCCCTACCATGCACACAAATAAATGGTCAAAATTAGTTTTCTCCTTAGAAAGGTACACTGTATACTGTAGGTAATGTTTTATAATGATTTTTTAATGTGTTGGTGTTTTTACCTCAAAACATTTCTGTACACCATGAGTGTGGAGTACCCACAGAGGCCAGAATGGGACACTTAATCTTCTGAACTAGAGTTAAAGACAGCTGTATGATGCTGGGAACCAAACCTAGGTCCTCTGCCAGAGTAGCAAGTGTTCTTAACCCCTAAGCTATCTTTCGAGGTCCTTGTAGGTAATATTTCTTGAAAGACAGTTTTAAAAGAGAGCTCCTAAACATTCTGGTCCTTTTAGTTCCAAGCTAAACAAAGATTATAAAGAGAAAATGGCACCAGTTAATGGCATAGATGTACGTTGGTGCCACCGCCTACTACTGATTTCATGAGAAAAGGTGCTGTCCATTTTCTCAGCTGAAAATGGGGTTAATCTTGGAATTACCTCAGGATGCTGCAGGGATTAAGAGGGAAAACAGAAGCTAAGTACCAGCACAGATCCTGGTGCTCAGTAAGTACTCAGTATACCCTGGCTCGTACACCAAGACAGGAAAGAGTCCACACAGGTGCTCACAGCTTCTCATCCCAAGAATCCTTAAAATCTATGCTCAGCCTAAAGCCCTGAGGACACTCACAACAACACCTTTATACACTGAGAGTCTGATTCTGTCCCCCTGCAAAACTAAACAGCCCAGTCTGAGACATAAATACAAACCACAATGACAATGTAACAGAATATTAAGCAATTTTAAGAAATGATGACTGAAAACATAGGAGTGAGGGGAAAAGATTTATGCTCTGACTTTTTAAACAGTAGAAGGCAGGATATGTGCAGACAATAATTTTCACTATTTTATTCTGCAAAAGCAAAGAAAAGCAGAAAACACTGATTGTGTTTGGGACCCAGGATTCTTGATTTTTTTCCCCCAGAATATGTTTTAACACTGTATTTTTTTAATCTTTAAAATTTTTATTTTTATTTTGTGTATATGAGTGTCATGCGTGCATATATGTGTGTGCCTACTGGGCACCAGGTCCCTTAGCACTGGAATTACAGATGTGAGCTCTCATAGTGTTAAGAACTAAACCTGGGTCCTCTGCACAAGCAGAAAACACGCTTGGCTACTGAGTCTCATGATAAAACATGATACTGTTTTAGTAGTAAGAAGCCCCAAAAAGTATCTGAGAAAGAACAAAACTCCATGTTCACCTCATCTCAGAGAACTCACTAAAACAATAGGAAAGAGTACATTAATTTGTCTGTCTGTTTTAGAGATAGGGTTTCATATTGTAGCTTAGGCTGGCCTGAAACTCATTTTATAGCCCAGGCTGGCCTCAAACTCATGCTTATTCTCCTGCCTCAGTTTCCCAAGAGCTAGGATTATAGGCATGAGCCACTATGCCCAGCTACGAACCCCCCCCCCAGACACCTGTTTTAAGAGAACAAAATAAAACTGAAAGGAAAAGCAACAATATTTTGAAAGCTGGAGAACAAATGACAAGTCGTAACACACTTGGCAAGACATAGAAGCTGAATGTTGAATGGCAACAGAAAAACTAAAAGGCAGGATTTTGCAGTACAACCTCCAAGGGCTCAAATCACACCAAGAGCTTCTGGGGTGGGGCTGTGTGAGGTAAAAACAGTCCAAATATTCACTGATGATAAACAGAAAAACATACTGCAGTATGCCCCCACAGTGGGATGATTATCTACCCAGAAAAATAAAGTACCACATCATGAAGGAACCTGAAGGGAGTTAGCCCATGTGAAAGACGCTAGACACAAGACTCACACAATTCTGTTACTCAGCACACAGACACAGATTAGTGGTAGCCAGGGGCTGAATAAGAATTTGGGGCAGGGCTAGAGATATGGCTCAGTAGTTAAGAGTACTGGCTGCTCTTCCAAAGGACTCGGGTTCAAATTCCAGCACCCACATGGCAGGTCACAGCCATCTGTAACTGCTGGGTGTGGTGGTGCACTCCTTTAATCTCAGGAACTGGGAAGTGGAGGCAGGTGAATCTCTGTGAGTTCAAGGCTAGCCTGGTCTACAAAGTGAGTCCAGGACAGCCAGAGATACACAGAGAAACCCTGTCTCGAAAAACAAACAAACAAAGAATTTGGGGCAATGGGAAATACTGACTGAAGTATAGGGTATCCTTTTGGGAAGACGAAAACGTTTTGGAATTAGTTACACAACATCACAGTATGCTAAATGCCTCTGAAATTTTCACTCTAAAACAGACAGTTTTGCCAGACTTGGTAACAGGGACCTGTGATCCGAATGCTTAGGAAGCTAAAGTGCTAGTAAGCCGAGGCCAGCATGGTGTGCACAGTGATATGGTGTCTCCAACAAACATACCTCACTTTATTTTATAAGAATTTCAGCTCCTCTGTTGAAAACTGACATAGAACAACAACAAGAAAACAGTCAGATCTTAATGTATCCTGCTTGGCAGTAGACAGAATTGCTAGAAAGGACAGACATACATAGAGTGAGTGAGACATCAATTTACCCATAACATCTGTCTAGACACTGGGTGCAGACTCCACTCTAACACTGGGGCATGCGTACATTTCCTGGGCAGAAGCCTAGCTCACTTCTCTGGGGCTGTGGATAAATCCAAGGAAAAAGACCTACAGATACTGACCCCAGAGCTCCCACTAAGACATGGCCCAAACAATCACTCTACATAAGGCCAGATTCAAATGGCCGCAGCCATGGACACAGAACGCTCCATTCAGAGCCAAAGGTCAGCAACCAGTAAAGCCTCTAACACAAAACACAATACCAGCCTCTCAGAAGAAACAAATAAATATGAAGGAGAGATTACCATACAACACATACTCCACCTTCACAGCACAGATAAAAGACAAAGTACAGGTACAAGAAACTGAGAAGAAAGCCATTAAACAGAAATGAAGAGAAGGGTACGGGGATCCTCAGGGACCTCCCAGGGTTGGTCATTCACTAGAAGGCCCCAAAGTCCTCAGCTTATAGTGGTAATAGTGAGGAGGATTTATTACATGGAAGGGTTATAGGCAAAACCAGCAGAGAGAAAAGGACATCAGAACAAAGGCCAGAAGGAAGCTGGTGCCATCTCAGGAGTGTCTCCCAAAGCAGTCATATGGGACCCACCTAATGAGCTCAGTCTCCTCTTCAGGGACACCATCAAACACTCACCTAGATTTGCACACTTAGTTGCTTCTAGTTCATTGAAAGCTTCATAAAATACATGATTATACTGGCATGGCCATCTCAGATGCAAATGTAAACATCCCATTCCTCCTGCTACACACACACACACACACACACACACATACATCTTGCCTCATGTGGTCTCAGTGTTCAAGATCCTCATGCTCAATAGTCTGAATAGTCTTACAGCATCATCTTGTGCGCGTGCACACACACACACACACACACACACACACACACACACACACACACTCATAAATCAGAGAAACACACACAAATATGCATATGCACACATTCATTCCTCTTTTTCCAGCCACCCCAAAATCTTTTGCCTTACTACTTCATAGTTAGACTACAAGAATTATTTCCCAAATTGATTATTTACATAGCTGTTGAAATACATAGCTATGAGAAGACAGCTCTGACACTGGTCCAGCAGTCTCATTTTCTATAAGGAGAGTCATTTAACTTCACAGAATCGAGCTTTCAAAACCCATTACCCTGATGAAAGCTTAAGAGGACACTAAAAACAAGACTGATGCATTGCCAACCACAAAATGCTTTGCACTTAGATTTTAAATCTAATGTCCATTTCCTCAGCACTGAAGTAAATTAGTAGCTGAGGTTCTTGGCGGGCCTGTTTTAAAATAGAAGATACATCATCTTGACTCATGATGAGCAAACACTGCTACTCACCTCAAAAGCACTAACTTCAAGTTCTTCAAACTTTCCTGATACAGACATTCCTGCACAGTTGACCAGCATGTCCACAGGACCCAGCTTCTCCTGTGCCTGGAAGAATGTTCCAGAACATTAAACATTGTTGCAGACATTACATGAAAGAACAGAAGATGCACCATGCAGAAAGACAAGGTCAATAAATAAAGTCCACCCAACCACCAAACCTAGAGAAGAGTTGCCAACTCCAAGCCACAAAGCAAAATGGCAAGAACCAATGAAGGCCAGGCAATGAACTGAAATCACCTGACCTCTTACCTGTTTTATGACGTTTTCTACTTGGTTGTAGTCTTGAGATACATCAACTGAGATACAAAGCACCACCTGTTAAAAAAAAGAAAAAAGGGAGACAGGAGATCAGGGCCTGCAAAAAAAGCTCCCCTGGTAAGGGTGCTCGCCACCAGGCTTGGTGGCCTGGGCTCTATCTCTGGGACTCACATGGCAGAAGGACAGAAATGACATCTTCAAGTTGTTCTAACCTATCTACCTACCTACACACACACACACACACACACACACAAAGTAAGTATAAAAAATATTGAAGATTCAAGTGTCAAACTTTTTTTTTTTGGAGACAGGGTCTTGTTACATAATCTGAGCTAGTCTTGAACTTAGCATATAGTCTAGGATAGCTTGGGGCTCACAACTATCCTCCTGCTTCAGCCTTCCAAATGCTGAGATTACAAAGAATGCAAGTGCACACCAGAATCCATGATCTTTCAAAATTGTTTGTAAAAGATACTTTTAAAAATTAAAACCACTCTTTCTAACAATGAAGGCCAAATTTAAACATATAATCTCAGTGTTTGAAATCTGCTATCAGCAGACGAAACAATACACCTACAAAATAATATGCCTATACGGAGTTGTGACAAAGGACATGGTGATGGGTGCCAGACCAAACAGGTGGGCATTTGGAAAGTCTGCTAGGAAAATTTGTATCCCCAGTGCCATGTGTTAAAGGCTTGGTTCAGTGGTATTGTTGGCAGATGGTGGAACCTTTACAAGGTAGGGCCTAATAAAAAGAATTTAGGCTACTGATATGGGTGGGCCCTTGAAGGGTAGAGAGGATATTGAAGAAAACTCTCAACCCCTCATTCTCCAGCCATTAAGAGATGGGCAACTTTGCTTTTCCTTATCAAAGGCCCCAAGCAACAGAGTCACTTTTGAGCGTGTGCACAGAGAGACCACACTGAAAAGCTGCCACATCAACAAGCAACAAACACACACAAAAATGTGGAAGCAAGTTAAATCACTACCAATTACAGACAGGTAAATAAAAGTAGTTTATGCATACAACTACATATTATATATCAATAATAAACTTAGGTGAAAGTGGGTATAATGATGCACACCTATTGTCATATTGTTAGGAGGCTGAGATGGAAGAATCATTTGAGCCCTTGCATTTGAGCCTAGCTGGACAGTACAGCCATAGAAAGAATCATCTCAAAAACAAACAAACACATGGGCTATTTTATCCAGCAGCACAGATGAATTATAGAATAAAGAAATAAAGTTACAGAACACTGCATAAAAATGTCTCATCAATCCATCAAACTATTAAGTTTTTTTTTCAGTACTTGCCTAGGACTGTGAGGGGTAAGGCAGGAATGGGGAGTGGCTGCTAATGGCAGTTTGGAGACTTCAGTGTTGGGAAGATTCTAAAATTTGTGGTCATGGTTGCACAACTGTGTGAAAACTCAGGAAATGTGTCTTAAACAGATCAACTGCACACTGTGAAAGGTCTCTTTATGGCAGCTTATGAACATAAGAATAATACCTAAGCTCAAAAAGATACAGAGCTTTAAAATGTAAATGTATATATGCATGCGCACATGCTATTTAGGGGTTGAGAGGGCTAGCTGGTAAAATGCCAGCTATGCAAGTGTGAGGACCTGAGTTTGGATCTCCAGCACCCACGGAGTCTCAGTGCTGGGGATGTAGAGACAACCGAAGGGGGCTTACTGGCCAGCAAGACTAGCTGAATTGATTTGGTGAGCTCCAGGCTCACCAAAAGACCCTATCTCAAAAAAATAAGATGGGGAGAGATTAAAGAAGACCTCTAATGTTGACCTGTGGCTTCCACAAACATACGCACATATGTTCATGCATATCAGTACAGTTGTACACACACAGGTACATGCATATACTGATACAAAATACTATTTAGGGACATGCACACTACAATAGATGGCAGAATTTTAAATAAAAAGCAAAGAATAAACAACATCAGAGTTAGATTTGAAGTGGTCTACAGGACCAAGAGGCTGGTACTGGGCACAAAGGCTGGAGAGGGGGTCAGAAAGTCCATTAAATTCCATTTCTTTAAATTAGATGGTGGATCTGTTAACAGTAGTTAACCTGTCATTGAGTTGTACATTAAAATATACATTACATTGTGTGTATCATTTTGGTACCCCAAATTATATAGCTAATTGACTTTTCAAATGTCCTTTCCACCTAAATAGTTGTGTAAGGTGTTTTTTTTTTTTGTTTTGTTTTTTTAGGTAACTAAAGTGGAATAATTTTTCTCATATACCACTGTTTGGCCATTTTTAGGTACGTATGATAGTCCATACCTTTTGGGTTTCTGTACTGACCTGAATCCTAGTCATTTCAAATAATTTCATCTTTTAAAAAGCAACGTAAAATTATTTTAATTGGGAAAATCACAAATGCCTTCAGTGATCTATCTGCAGTGGACGCAACACCTGTTCTCCACTTTAGAGTACTGTGTCAGTCAGAATAGAAAATGAATCCTAAGGCTCCACCTTACCTGTTTATCATTAATAGAGTGCTTTTCGATTTCTTTCTTTGCTTGCAGCAGCTTGTCCTAAAAGCAATACAGAAAAAAGTATGTCTGTCTACACTTGCTAAACAGGAAAGAAAAAACAACTGCTTGAACAGACACTGCATTCTATAAAACAGAAGTTAGAGTAGCTAACCAAGTGGGGAAGAGAGAGGTAAAATATGTGAGACTACAGATAAGTCACAGCGTGTTTTAAAATTGATTACAGGGAGATGAGAGAAAAGAAATGAATCCCAAATCCCTATGAAGAGCATTCCTGCGATGGTCAGCCTATGGATGCGAGCAGACATTTTCACCCCCACTAGTTAGCAGTGCTGCAAGGTGAGCACACGGCACTAGTTAGCAGTGCTACATGGTGAGCATCATATGGCACTAGTTAGCAGTGCTACATGGTGAGCATCATATGGCACTAGTTAGCAGTGCTGCAAGGTGAGCACACGGCACTAGTTAGCAGTGCTGCAAGGTGAGCATCATATGGCACTAGTTAGCAGTGCTACATGGTGAGCATCATATGGCACTAGTTAGCAGTGCTATGTGGTGAGCACACGGCACTAGTTAGCAGTGCTATGGTGAACACATGGCACTAGTTAGCAGTGATATGTGGTGAATCGTGGTACTAGTTAGCAGTGCTACGTGGTCAACACATGGCTGCGCAATGTTTGGAAAGCTAAAGGTGTGTGATTTCACATCAAGAGCGCTTTTGTAAGATAATATCAGTAGTTTTCTCCTTTCTTACAAAAACTAGAGTAAAAATCAACCACTTTTAGAAGGACTGGATAAATCTGTATCTGGCTACTCCTCAGACCTACAAAGCTACCCAGATAATTGCACAGCTTTTCCAAATCCTCCATTTTTTTGTTTCGCTTATTTCCAAGAAAACAAATTCAAGTTTACAGAACCTTAATTTGCAATAAAATTTGAGAACTGTAAAAGAACAAAGGGGAAGGTCCCAGACAGCATGAAGCCGTGGGTTCAATCCCTTGCAAGACTAAAACCAAGCTAGCGGCACACAGGACGTAGAGGTGGGACAATCAGGAATCTGGCAGGGTCATCCTCTGCTACCTAGTTCCGTGCTAGCCTGCGTTACAAAAGACTTTGTCTCATAAAGGGACAGAGGAAATAGTTATCTTCAAAGCATAAGTAGAGTTTACAAATATGCATGACCACAACAAAATAATACATTCCTGTTGAATTCTGGGAAATGAATACAGATACATACTACCTGACTTTGCCAAGACTGCAATGAGACATGAGAAGCTAAACAATGTCTTCATGCCAGAAAGCTCTCTGTATACTTACTCAGACGGCCCTGTGTGAGTCCCTGCTAGAGCTTCTGCTAGCGGTGGATCCAGCCTCCCACCCGCTCACTCACTGGGCTCATGTCAAATTCTAGCCTTGCTAAAACTCACCAAGTGGCATTTCACTAAATCCGTGTTTCCATTCATGTAGGATGACTTTAAAGCGTATACAACCCAGCCCAGCCCTTTCTTGTTTTTAAAAGAAATTATGGATAGTTTAGCCTAATTCTGGGTCATTATTTTTATATATATTCTCCAGAGATCCTTTCTAGCCTGCCTTCCCCACTAGGCCCTTTTCAACTTAACCACCCCTGTTAGGCAGTTAACCTCCAAGCACATCTCATTTCTTTCTCTTCCCTCTCCCTGAAGACAGGGTCTCACCTAGGCCAGGCTAGCCCTAATTAGTTGTATAGCAGAGGATGACCTTGAACTTCTGCTCTTTCTGCCTCCACCTCCCTAGGGCTAGAGTTCAAGGCATGCACCTTCATGCTGAGTTCTATGTGGAGTCGATTCATGCACCCCAGGTAAGCAATGAAACCCTGAGCACACCCCAAGCCCCTCCTCTTTCATTTCGTCATTGAAGAGAACATCTGCTACACTGTAAGAAAGCCCCTATCCTCTGATCATACAGACATGGCCACCCCCAGTACCCAAGGAGGAACAAAAGGACTTCAGACACTGCTTTCTGCTCTCAAAGCAACTTTGTCGAGACTACAGACCCCAGAGTAAAAAAACAAAAAAACAAAACAAAAAAAAAAAGCCAAAAAAAAGCCAGACTCCTGGATTGGTTAGACAAAGGAAAAACTACTTTGCTAAATATATTGCCGGGATGAAACTCCCCTGGGGCATGTGGACTCCACCAAAGATCCCTATCATGTCATAAGCAAATTACAGAGAAAAATGACAGATAAACACCTACACACCACCCTGTATTGGCTTCTAAGCTGCTGCCGGCTCCTTTGCCTTCAGCCAGCTGTGTGCTCCTTAACAATCTCTTCACTCTCCCCTCAAGCTCGGCACTATCTAGAATGAGAGTGCTTGGCTCATTAATGGCAGTAAATAAGTACCTGCTGGCTGATGCAACTTCAGCAGACAAGTCCTTGGCCTCAATACAAGAAAGAACCAATAGCTCAGAAGTCACACACATCAGGGAGGAAGGCGTTCCAACACGGGGGTGAGCCCCCAGACGGTCTCTTGGATGTCCTGAATTAGTAAGTTAGGCATAAGGACTGTAGAACACTTACCTCATTGCGGGCAACCAGAGTTATAAACGCTCCTTGTTTGTAGCACTCAATAGCAACGCACTTTCCAATGCCACTGGAGCCTCCGGTGACCTACAAAGAACACCAGGAAAACCATCTTAGCAATGTCGCCTCTGTACAAAGTCTACTTATAATATTTGTGATGGGAGCAGGAGGGGTGTAGCTCGGTTGCAGGCACTTGCCTAGTATTCATGAGGCCCTGGATTAGATATCCGGTACTAAAAAGGACTATAACATAATTATGGGTTTTAAAAATTCATCTACAAGCCAGGTGTGGTGGCACTTCCCCGAGAGCCCAGCACTGGGGAGAGGGTGATCAGGAAGGAGGTCAAGGTTGAAGCCATCCTCAGGGACAGTTTGATAGTGTTGGCTAGAACTACATGAGGGCTGTCTCAGAAACAAAACAAAAAGTCTCCAAGAGCCACAACGTCTTCATAGAAGATTATCACTTGGAATACATATAAGCACGAAGGACTACTTTCAACAAGGCCTCCTGCTTTGACTGTTCTGAGTGCTGAGCTATAAACTGCACATCTAAAATTGTTTGAGGTCACCAAGGGGAACGTGCCCTACAATTCTAGCTAAGAAATAATACATTAGTGCTGCTGATTATAAATCAAATGAATCCCATTTCCTTCCTGCACATCTACATAAGGCTAGGTCTAAGAAAAGGTGTTACAGGGTTAAGGATGTAGGTCAGTGGTAGAGCTCCTTTGCCTACCACAGGGAAGGCTCTCGGTTTGATCCTAACACAAGCACAAATGCACACACACACACACACACACACACACACACACACACACAATGTTATCAATGTTAAAAACTAAAAGGCTTTACAACACTGCATTTAAAATCTCCATTAAGGCCAGGCATAGGAGTGGTGGCAAATGCCTTTAATCCTAGTACTCTGGAGGCAAAGGCAGGCATATCTGTCTGAACTCAAGCAATTCTGTTCTATAGAGTAAATTCCAGGCCAGGACAGCTATATACTGAGACCCTGCCCCAAAACCAAAAGAAAAACAAAAATCACCTTTGTTAACACCTAGCCATTTTCCATAGTCAGACATGTAGATTACTTTAAATATTTTCCTACTTTAAAACCATGCAGAAAGAACTTCTCCCACACTACAATGGCCATATCGTCATGAAACCCTCCAAGCAGAGATATGTTTCTCTGCGTACTTAAGAATACCTCATTTCTCTTTAGCCTTACCTTGATTCTAATGGACAGATTTACTTGGTAGATAATTAACCAAATGTCTACTGAAAATTATAAAAATATACCTGTTGCCTTGGCTAAATGTTGTCTCTGAGGCTTTTGAAATCAGGATATTTTATGAACTGTTTTGGTTTATGAACTTTCACTCTTCGAGGTACTTGGCAGGGCCTCTAAGCATACCCTCATATGCTTTCCAATGCTGTTTTAGCTGTTAGCATCCCTCTATCCCACATCACCCCATGCCAGTACTCCTGGGCTCTACTGTCTGCACAGAACTCAGTTTAAATGCCCCCACCTCTGGGCAAATTTCCTGAACACATCATCATCCAGTCTTCCTGGTTTGTCAGCATGTACCTTCACAGCTATTTAGATACATGTTGGCTCCCGGCCTGGACTATCAGTTCCTAACGAACAAACACCAAAGCGGCCCATCTCACTCATCACTGACAATACCAGCCCTTGCACAAGGCGGTACTAAATAAACTTTCCTTAATTTGCAGAATGCTCTCTAATGATACTTCCATGAAAAAGTATGATGTCAAAGCTTATAAATAAAGTCTCCCTATTTATTGTTCAGTAAATTGATGAAGTAGAAATGAGGTTACCAAAAAAACTTCTATGCTCTAGCGTATTATATAGAGATCACCCAGGAGTTTCAGGAAAGCAAATGGTGTCGCTTCAGTTCGCTTTCTCTGAAGCAGGAGTAAGACCTGGCTTTTGGATCAGGGTGTAGAAAAAAAATGATCTAGCCAAACCAGCTAATTCTTGAGTGACCTGTAAGAATACAGTTAGGCTAACTCTGGAATACGCCATTCTGGATGTTATAAGAACTGCCAGGGTTTTTCACAATGGTTGAGAAAATATTAAACATACAGTCATCTGACAATTACCAAACAGAGCTCGGTGGGGGGCACCAAAAATAATTTTCCTTCCTATCACTCCTTTTTACTGAATCAGCTACAAATGCCATTCAAATGATACTGTCTCTTTAACCACTGCACACAGCTCCCTCTTAGGGCACTGGGAGCTAGCCTGCTGCTGGGAGCACTACTCTAGTTATCCGAAAAAAGGAACCCTGAAATGAGCATCTAGTGGGTGAGGAGGCCAGCACTGCCTCGCTGCTGAAGGGACACCTCCTATAGACAGAGGGCACTAGCATATGGGAACTGCTCTAGAACCGAAGCAGAAAATAATTACAAGTTGTTCATGCTGACACACAGATGGACAGTGTAAGGGTTTGGCTCGCCTGATAACAGGTCTCAACTAAATCACATTTTACTCTTCTTAGGATATTAAAAAAGACAGTGACATCATATGATGTCATGACATGCGTAATTCTTGCCATGTCATTTATAGTGATATACATATATGGATAGAGATAATTATATACCTAATTTAGTGTATTAAAACAGGATGCTGAATAAGGACCTGGGAGGACTGGGAAGTGAGTGTGATTGGGGTGCCTTATGTGAAATTCCCAAATAATAAAAATATTATATTGGAAAAAAAATTCTTGTCTACTGAAACAGCCCTTACCTCACCTGTGAGTGTGATGGGGAATGAGGACAGAAGAACAAGTATCAAGGTTAGCTGAAAGTCCCCTGTAAATGTTGAATCAAAGTTTTCTTTCTGACTTTGCCCCCCCCCCCCACCATAGCTGAACTACTCTTTTCAATCCCACATTGTGAAACATGTGTAGGTAGAGGCCAAATGTCAGGGTCTGGTGTCTCTTCAGTCACCATGCACCTTAATTTTTGAGACAATGTTTCTCACCAACCCTGGAGCTCACTCATACGTCTAGGCAAGATGGCCGGTGAGCTTCGGGGATCCACGGGTCTTGGTCCCCTGGCCTTGGGGTTAAAGACATAGGCCCAGTGTCGATGTGGGTGCTGGGGACCCTAACTCAGGACCTGATGCACTTTACCAGCTGAGTTATCCCCAGCCCTTAAATTCAACCTTTTCAGCCATGATTTTGAAGCAGAAGTTCTCTTGTGGATGTGAAATGTTAAAAACTTGTCATGACTGCGAAGTTTGGCTTTCTCTTTTTAATAACTCCTTCCATAAGCAGCAGCTAGGAATAAACCACTAATTTTACAGAAGCAAATTAAGGGAATCACATGTTGTCATCCACAAGTCCTTGTTTGGGATAAAGCACACTAAAACAAATAGCTATCCTATCCTGTAACAACTGAGTGGGAACTCACTTGTATGCATTCATTTAAATCATCTAAGGGCACCAAGGGAATGCGAGCTGCCAGTTTGGAAACTAGCTGTCCTTATTCACACACAACTCCTTGCCTCGGTGTGCCTCAGTTTTTGAGGTCCATGGATGAGAAATGGCCAGGGTTGAAGCTCTGAGTTAGGGCGAGGGGCGGGGGTGGGTGGGAGGAGTATAACTAAGCCTGCACATCAGGAATGTGCGAGCTTCCGGACAGACACAACCAAACCACTCATATCTCCTTCCATCTTAAGGCCCTAACCAAGCTGGTTAGCTCATCCTTCCGACTCCGGAAAGACGGTAAAGAACGGCAGTGGAGCAGTAATCAGCAGAGCCCAGGCTGAGGTCAGACACAAGCCTGCTAGCCCAAGCTGCCAGGCCACCCCTCAGGTGTGCCACTGCCTAGAACACTCTGGCTCTTTGTCACTTGCATATGCCACCCTCCGGCCTCAGAAGCCTGGGCCAGCCCCAGAGGCCCGGACACTTCCTTGCAGCGAGCTCCTTAGGATTCCCTGGGAGTAGTTGCTCCCACCCGGGTTCGCACCCTTATCCTGCCAGCCACCGACCTTGGCAAAGTTTCTCAGTCTCTCTGTTGACTCATTCGGGAAAACTGAAGACCCAAAGGGCTGCAACCAGGGATGCTGGGGATTAGCGAGCAGCACGGAGCCCCGGAACTCGGCAGGCGCCCTCCTGGTGACACTTCCCTGCAGCCCAACGGGGGAGCCCGGCGCCGCGGAGGGCGGGTTCCTGAGGCCTGACAGGACAGGGCAGGGCAGGGCAGCGCCCGGACGCAGGCGGCAGGTGACTCAACCGTCCGTTTCCCGGACCGCGGCTTCGGTGGCTCAAGCCGGCCGAGCATCCCTGGGAAAGCTCAGCAACAGGAGGCAACTCACCACTACGTGCGCGCCGGGCAGGGCGAGGGGCTTGGGACTGATGAGCGGCGACACCATGTAAAGGAGCAGCACGAAGGCCACGAGGCCGGCGGCGGCCAGCAGCAGCATCTCGCCGCCCGGGAGACTCCAGGGAGATCACGTGCGCCTGCAGCCAGGAGTGTTTGGGTTTGCGGGGGAGGGCGGGACGGCGGCGAGGGGAAGAGGAGGAGCCGGGGCGGGGCGGGGCGGGGCGGGGCGGGGCGGGGCGGCCTCGGCCGTCGGACTGGCTTCTGGGCGGTCCTCCCACCGCCCCCTAGGATCGGGGCGCGGCTGCGCAGGCTCGGTGTGCGTAGGCTCCGGGGACCCAGCCGCCCCAAGCGCACGCCTGCCAACGTCGTGGGAGGCTTGCAAACGGTGGCTCTCGGATCCCCGGATCTTGTTCCGTGCCGAGATCCTGCGGTTCCACTCTGAAATCACAGGTTCCAGTTCGTATATTCTTGGCGCACTTGGAAAATGGTCACTGCTCCCTTGGCGCCTAGCGCCTCCCCGGGGATTTCTGGTAATTGAATTTCGCTGAGAACAGTGTTCACCTCGTTACCAAGGGAGATGCAAACGAAAACAAAGCCTCTGTTGCAGAGATTTAATTCGCGTATCACAACATCTGATTCACAGATTTAAAGTGGTTTTAGTGTAGTATCTAAACTAGCGCCACAATCAATTGTCGCCCTCCACAGAAATCTTGTAGTCATTAGCAGTCTCACCCCATTATCTCTTAAACCGTGACCAGCTATAAGCAGTTACAAGCCTGTCTCTTGACTCGCCTCATACAGAGTTCTAATAATTTGCTGCCTGTTGTGTCTAGCTTCTTTGATTTAGCATTAAGTATTTAAGATGCTTCCATATTATGCCTATCTGTATTTTATTTATTTTTTTTACTGCCAGTTCACATTTTATTTTATTTTTCATTCATTACTTTTTACGCAAAACAAAAACAATGCTACTGGGTCAAAAGGTAAGGGCTTTTGCTAACAAGTCTGAAGACCTGTTGGATACCACGGGATCTACATGAGATTAAGTAACCCATGCAGGTTGTCCTCTGACCTCCACTAGTGTGGTCTGGCATTCACCACCATCATCACACTCACTGAATAAACTTATTCTAAGGACCTGTTTTGCTAGCCTCCTTAAACAGACACTTCTATTAAACCTTCCCAAAAGAAAGAAAGAGTTTACTTTCTGGATAAGGGTGAATTCTGGATAAGTAGCTAACTTCTAGCCTTTGGGCAAAGCTTACTTTAGCAAAACAAACCTCTAACACTTGGAGGACCCACTGGGGAGCCAGAGGCTTCTATTTCTCAATATATTTGGCTATTAATATATATTCGTGGAGTACTATAATCTCACCAAGCAGTGCCCCATGATACTGTGTCACAGTAAGGCCGTAAATCGGAAATCTGTGGCAGTGTGTACTTTCACATACAAGCTTTTGAGTGTGTGTTTCTTCCTCTTGTGCTTTTGACTATGTCAATCGCTGGCTCTCAAGCAACTCAAGCACCTGAGGGGCTTGGCACACTTTTCTTTAATAGCAACACAATTATTCACTCACTCAGCTATGTGAGTTCCGGACTTTCCAACCCTCCACTCCAAGACTCCTATCCTCGGGATTATTAAAAACCTTTCTGCTGGACACATCAGATTTTTGTTGGTTGAGTTTGTTTGTGTTTGGTAAGTATTTTCGTTTCCTTGCCTTTTTTTGAGGAATGAAGTTGTGTTTACAAACAGCAAAAGGAATTAAATGATCTTTTTCTCTCCTTCATCTCAGTGCCCAGTATTTTAAACTGATAGATTTGAGGGCACAATCCCCAGGACTTGTAAAAGTAATTGCTAGTTGAAGGCTCCTCAAACCCTTCAGTTGAAGGGAAGTTTGCTGGATGGACTCCCAGTGCTCCAGGAAAGCTGTTAACACTCATGGTTATGTTTATCACAGGGAGAGGACACGGGTCAGAGTTCACCAAGAAAAGCAGTGCACAGGGCAGGGTTCAAACACAAAGCTGCTGTTGTGGCCTCCCATGGACTTGGTGTGCTGCTTTAGTTAGCTTTCCTTAAAGTGTTATTCCGAGACCCAAAAGACTCCAAGGGGTACCTGCCAGCCTGAGGTGGTTATTCTGCCAGATAACCTGGTCATGTGACCACGATGAACTGGACCTGGACAGACCTGGAATCCAGCAGTGAGCCCCTATCTTTTGACTCTGGTTTTTTGTTTGTTTGGTTTTTGGTTTTTCAAGACAGGTTTTCTCTGCGTAACAGTACTGGCTGCCCTAGTATTCACTTTGTAGACCATGCTGGCCTCCAACTCACAGAGATCCGCTTGCCTCTACTTTTCAAGTTCTGGGATTAAAGGCATGTGCCCCATGCCCGGCTTTTTGACTCTTTTTTATTTGCCATTGTTTTTCTGAGAGAGGATCTCATGTAGCTCAGGTGGGCTTGATATATAACAATGTGCTTAGTGTGCCAACCAATGAAACTGACCTGCACTTCTGTGTCCAGAATTTTGATTGGGGCCTCACTATATAGCTCTGAAAGATGTCAATATGATGGAAGTCCATCTCTAAGCAAACAGGTAATGCACTGCACAAAACAGCCACCTAAATAACTTGGCTCATCTTGCTGGCAGCATCAGCCCCCACCCTAAAGCCCTGTTTGGCCAGCCTCCTTTATACAAAGACTCTTCTATTAAACCTCCCCAAAGCAAAGAAAGAACTTACTTTCTGGATAAGGATGAATTCTTAGACAAGTATGCCAACATCTAGCCTTTGGGCAAAGCTCATTTTAGCAAAACAAACCTCTAACACTTGGAGGACTCACTGGGGAGCCAGAGGCTTCTATCTTATTTCTCAATATATTTGGCTATTAATAGAGTATTATAATCTCACCAAACAGTGTCCAGTGATACTTTGTCACATTAAGGCAGTAAATCTACAACTTGAAAGTGAACAGTGTGGTGTACACATTAAACCCAGCACTTGAGAGGTGAAGGTAAGAGGATCAGCCATTAAGATCATTATGAACTACACATGAAGTTCAAGATAGCCTAGGTTACATGGTACCCTGTCTCAAAACAAAAGCAAAACATAGCAGGAACAACAAAAGTCAAAAGATGGTGATGGTAACTAGGTTCCTGTTATAGCCAGTTGCAATTCCCTGTGATCATATGACCAAAACATCTGGAAGAATTATACCACCTTAGGCTGACAGGTTCCCATTAGACTCTTTTGGGGCTCAGAAAATGATACTTCAAAATTATGAAGTGGCAGGTTTGGTATGGTAGTCAGTGGATGGATTTTTTTTAAAGGATATTTTTAATTAAAATGTATCACTTTCCCCCTCCCTTTCTTCCCTCCAGCCCCTCTCAAGTCCCTTCTCTTCAATTCCTCCCATGTTCCCCCTCACTCACAGGTTAATAGTGTCTTCTCTGATCACCAGCTACATGTTTGCACGTACAGATCTATGAATGCTACATGCTGAGTCCATTTTTGTTATTTGCGTATATATGATTTCAAGACTGACCATTTTGTATTGGGCAATGAATTAGGGGGGAACATAAGCACACTTCACTTAGCAGTCATCAGCTGCATCTAATTCTTTGGTTGGGCTAAGAGTGACCCCATGAAATTCCCCCCTTCCTCATTAGCACGCCTAGTGATAGTGGC
Organism: Lophiomys imhausi; assembly: GCA_907164525.1. Taxonomy (NCBI): domain Eukaryota; kingdom Metazoa; phylum Chordata; class Mammalia; order Rodentia; family Muridae; genus Lophiomys; species Lophiomys imhausi. The sequence goes on from CAJQZJ010033173.1 coordinate 1,370,983, forward strand.
ATTGTCCAGGTCTTGTTTATACAGCCATTTCTATGACAGACTGTATCACAGACGACTTCCCAGCATTATGGCTCTTATAACCTTTCTGTCCCTCTTTCGTGATGTTTACTCATGTTGCAGGAGCTGTGATGTAGATGTACTCACTGGCCTGGGACTCCCCATGATACACTGACTTCTGCATTGTGTCTGGTGTGGTTTTCTGTAATGGTCTCCATTTGCTGTAAAGAGAGGCTTATTGTTCAGCTTACCCATGAGGAGGAAGAGCCTCTGGAATTGTATCTGTATTCCGAACAGACTGAAAAAGGGCACATAATCCCATGTGTTTGGGAAAAGGCTGAAGAAGTATAACCATACCTGGACAGACTTCCATTACAGGACAGTATGCATCCCTGTGGGCTCATTCAGGTCCAAAGACAGTGCCTGTCTCCTTTGCCCAGTAATAATTCACCCTCCTCAAAGAGTCTACATCCTCCATTCCTCTCTGCCATCGGGGAAGTGTATAAGCCTCAGAACAGACCTGGGCTAGTGGGCAACCACATCCCTGGGACGGCTCCCATGCTACATGCTAATATTTCTCCCTGTGTACCTTACTTACTTTTTGTCAGTTTATTCCAGTGGAAAGTCAGAGAACAGAGAGAAAAGCGCTCCAGCCTCTACAGTCCTATCACTTTCTAAGCCCAAGAGTGGGCTTTACTTGTCCTGACATCTGCTATAGTTAAGCCAAAAAATAATGAAATATTCAGGGTCTAAATGTGTTAAGTTCTGGGACAGCAGACCAGATCCTGGAACAGAATAATGGAATTAGTGGGAAACTTGATCACATGTATAAAGCATTGTAGTTGACTGTCAGTACACTAAGGGTGACTTCTTGTTTTGGTTGCTGCATGAAGGTGTTAGGCATTGACAGTTGGGGAACGCTCCTTGTTGTCTTTGGTAACAAGCATCTCTCCTGCCTCCAAACTCACGATGGCTTCCCTTCTTAGATACTATGAAATCCAGATATGATTTGTATGGTCCTCACATTTTAGCATTTGGATTATGTGAAAGGTAAAATAAGCATGTTCAGATTCTAGATATAATTACAGAAGTGCAGGAAAGGTATGCAAACATGATCATGCACACTTACTCTTGGTAAAATTCAAGAACAATTTTTAAAATCCTAGGTGATTTCTTAGTTTCATGGAGTACTATACTGTCCTGCACTGCACACAGCCTGGGCTTCTTTTCTGAATGACAGGGTAGAAATGTGTGTGGGTATTCATTTCATGGATCTGGCCTATGGGAGCCTCAGGCACAAGCTGAGCCAAATTAGCCCTGTTATGTTTATACAGTATGCTTCCTATAAAGAGCATCTAGGCTAACCAAGTAAGTCAGGGACTCAGCTTTGGCACAAGACTAAAAGGGATGATTAAAAAATAATCAAAATACTATATATTTTAAGACAGTATTTAAAATCTAAATTCATGTAATTACCTTGGAGAACAAAACTATAGTTAAAAAAACAACAAAAAACTATAGTGAAAATTGCCTTACAACAGACTATAGTAAACTACAGTGAAAACTGCCTTACAACAGACTATGAACAGCAGAAGTTTTAATTGGCTGCATTCCTATTGCCAATGCTCAAGCACAGATTACCACCTCACTCTTGGATGCTGTAAACCTAATTAGCCTTTTCTGATGTTAAAAAAAACCAGCTCTCTCTGTACTCATCATGATGTCTATAATAAAACAGTATGGGCAATAATAAATGTTGACAAGAAGGAAGAGAAACTTGAATTCTCACACATTGCTGGTTAACATGTAAAATGATGTAGCTGCTTAGTGAGCCCTCAAAAGGTTCAACACACAAGTACCATATGACCTACGAGATCTACTGCCGGGTATAGACAGAGAAAAGTTGAAAACAGGGACTCATGTACATACCTACATATCACTGCTGATAACAGTAGTGTTTACAACAGTCCAAAGCTAGAAAAGCTCCAAACGTCTGGCAACAAATGACATAAAAAAACCCCACAGGTTTTCCCAAAATGGAGGGTTAATCAGTTTTAGAAGGCAATGAAATTCTGTGTCCTGCTACTTGGATGAATCCTGGACATTTGCTTGGTGAAACAAGCTGGACACCAAGGACAAAATATGAAAGTGGCCTTGAGTGTCTGACTTGTTTCATTTAGCATGAGGTAGACAGATTCATAAGTAACAGTGGAATAAAGGTTACCAGGGCCTGAGAGTGGCAGGGGATGGGGACTCAATATATGTGGTATGATGAGGAAGTCCTAGAGATGATTAATACTGATGGCTGAACAATACTAAATGTATTTAAGGCCTCTGAATTATACTTAAAAATTATTCCAATGGCAAATTCCATTACATATTCTTTTTACAATAATATTTAAAAAGCACAAACAATACTTCATGAAATAAAGAAAACAAGAAAAACAAAACTCATTTTTTTTTTTTTTTGGTTTTTCGAGACAGGGTTTCTCTGTATAGCCCTGGCTGTCCTGGACTCAATTTGTAGACCAGGCTGGCCTCGAACTCGCAAAGATCCGCCTGCCTCTGCCTCCCAAGTGCTGGGATTAAAGGCGTGCGCCACCACTGCCCGGCTAACAAAACTCATTTTATTACTCAAGTGATAGCTGCCATTAAACTTTGGCCCGAGACTTTCCTCACGACATTTTCTTGATAAAACTTCACAGTATTTAGTAGGGTTTATTAAAGTAATCACTGTTTTTCTCAGTGTATTTTCTTTTCCCCATATGAAGGCAGCCAGGATCTGTTATGATCCCTTGCCTCATTTAAACAAAGCATAATTGTCCATAAAATAAAAAGTTCTTATCTCTTAGCTCTCTCACCTCAGTTCTCACTGAAGAGATTAAGCTAAGTGGCTTCAAGAGCATAAGAGAGAAGGAACTTTGCAGACAGGATTGGGGACACAGGTCTCATCTCACAAATACTGGTGGTCTGGGGGTTGTAGTCCTCACTCGCCTACCCCAGCTGCTGTATTCTTGCACTTAGAGGTGATGCCTCAGAGGAACTGGCAGGGGCATGAGTCTGGGGAAGGAGTGAGGTATGGGACTTGGAAAAGGTTCTTTTTGTGAGTAGTACACGCACGTGTGTGCAGTGTGCATGGTCACAGGCCAGAGGAAGATAATGAATGTCTTTTATCACTATCTGCCTGATTACCTTTGAGGAAAGGTCTCTCATTGAAAAGCTACAGATTTTGGCTTGGTTGGTCAACTGGCAAGCTCCCAGGATCCACCTTGCTTTCATCTTAACATTGGGGTTACAGATGTATGCAGCCATGCTTGGCTTATGCAAATGGGTACTAGGGATTCAAACTGAGATCTCAATACTTGCATAGTAAGCATTCTTATCCATGAGCAGAACAGTAAGGTGGCCCTGTCTGGCTCCAAACTGGCTATGGAGACCAGACTGTCCTCTGCCTTCCTTCCAAGTGCTGGGATTAGCAGTGTAAGCCACGGCACAGAGCTCAGCAAGATTCTTATACTCTGCTCCTGCACAGTGAGAGTGAGCTGAGCTCCATCTGTGTACTTATACAATTTAAATGTTGGCAATGTATTAAAAGGGTGGAGGTTTTTCTTTGGAAACTGTACATGCATATCTCTAGGACTGGGTACAGTATTTTGAGACAGCAGAGGTCTAAGCAAGGTTAACAGCTTTCCTTAGGCACAGCAGACCTGGATTTAGTGATCACATGTAACTATGACTTCTGTCCCTATCTCATTCCGCAAACTGGAACCTGCATGTTCCATAGGAAGTCTCTACACCTTGTGGAAGAGTCAGTTAACAACTGTAGAAAAAAAGTCAAAGGTTATTCTGTGTTGTACTGAAACCTACAGCAGGAATCTGGAAGAACTAATATTATTCTCTTAGAGGAATGGTGCTTGTGCATGTTTGTACATCATTTTGGAGATTAACAGTTAATGGAGCTAATTACAGTATTGGTATACCTCCACTGTACTTGTATTTTTATTACTCCATCCCATGTAACTATCATCTTGGTATATTTTTAGTTGTAGCATTTTTTTTTTGGGGTAATACTTTTCCACACATGGATACATTTTGTGTGATCACATTGCCATCTCAGCCTTTAAGAATGCCCTGACAATTTTATAGGTATCTTTGGAATATTGAAGTCCTACAGTTCTGGCAACTTCCAAGGAATTTCTCCATTCAGAGCTTTTCGCTTTTGGAAAGGAATGGTATCCAGCTGCATGTAGGAAGGACAGCAGCAGGGACCTGTTCAGATAATTCGCACCCCGGCGCTAAGTATGTAGGCAATGCCAAGCATCAGTCAGGCGAGCACCAGCATCCCCTCCTCCAAATCTCCTCGTCTTGTTTAACCACATTTGCTTTAAAGAGGTCCATGTTTCAGATTTTTTTGTGTGTGCATAGTAATTTTGAAATAAGAACGTTATGTTAATTCATCTCTCATTTCTGACCTGCATGCTTCAGCACAGGCCTTTTAAAATCAAAGACAATATTCACAAGCACAGACCATAGCCAAGGATCTTGAGACAGAGCTACAGATAAACCAGAGAGCTCCACGTGGCGCTTTCTTCTTCCTGCTCTCATGTACTGAGAGGACAGCCCATGCTGGAGAAGTGAAGCAACGTATGCCATTCATCAGCCTTTAGGCTGCAATAGCCTGAGGCAATTCAACCGTCAGAAATCCTGACAAGTAAGCGGAGTCCGAGAGAGAGAGAGAGAGAGAGAGAGAGAGAGAGAGAGACTCTTGCTATAAGGCAGCCTAAGAAGTCTGGCAAAAACAAACAAACAAACAAACAAACAAAAACCAAAAAACCAAACAAACAAACAAAAAAAAAAACAAACCGCATTGCATAGAACCTGCTGAGAGAAAATTCTTGAGAACTAGACTTTAAAAGTCATCCATCTAGGGGCTCAAGAGTGCTGGAAGAGTGAGCAAGACTAGCTGAGTTCGGAGGCCTCAGGCCGTGAAGTATACACGGGCTGAATATATATCTGAAGTATATACTATAGAAATAAGTCTCAGCTGATGGAGATAGCCAACCTCAAGTTTGGTGGTTAAAACAGGTTTGGTGTCTTAAACTGGCCACAATCTAGCGATTGAAACAAACTGGCCATACGAAGTGGCAAAATTAGGCCCAAAGGATGCTAAGCTTTGAAAGGACTATCTACAGTGACTGCTGGAACCAGATTACTAAAATCAAGTTTTCCTGCATTGACCTACACTAAGAATATTATCCTTTTAAGAAAGGTTAAAGTAGTATGGTTAGGTGTTCCTAGATATTAAGTGTTTACAGGTATTAGGTTATAGGATATAGGTGTTTTATAGGTATTTGTTAAGTACTAATATGTGTTTTAAATAAAAATTTTCTGTTACAATGAGCCTTCATGGACAGAGATGTTCAGCCAACTCCTAGAGCTCTCTGCTATTCTACTGCTTCAGGCAACTATATAAAGGGACTCCTAGTTAGAGTGGGAAAACCTTTCTTGAATTCCTGCCCCACAGTATTTTGGACTGCTTGAAGTACAATACAATACAGACTGAAATAATCTGAGTTATCCCAGGTCTTCTTTTACATTATATTGATTTACTGACTTTAGACATATTGTTTACCATTCCATTTTCCTACCTAAACTTTGATTTAGGGGAGTCTTCTCCCAGAAGTATAATGGCATTGTGGGTGACACTGACAAAATCAATTTCCTCCAGATTTCTTGTCCCTGAAGTTGTTGAGTACTTGTTTTTACATTATGTTTTTGGAGTTCAGAGTATCCACTGTCAAGTTCAGTTTCTTCAGCCACACAAGCAAGTACCTAAAACGAGTCAGCAGCTCAATGCAGCACAGTACAGAATTTCTTGATTGATCCCATATTGATATTATATTTGAATTTGAATTTTTAAAACAGGCTTATTGTATGTGTATGAATATACTTGCAACACATGTGTGCCTATGGACTGATGACGGTCATCTGCCATGTGGGCACAGGAAACAAACCCCAGCCCTCTGTAAGAACAGCAAGTGCTTTCAACCAGAGCCAACCCTGGCCCCCTACATTTGAAATTTGAAACTCCTTTTCCTGGTTGACAACCAGAACAGTCCATTTTCACATGCCTTCCTGATATTTGTACTTACTCAGAACCTTCTAAATATTACAAATAGATATATTTGGATATTTATGAATCTTGCTCTTTTGACACTGACTTTTCCTCCTTTAACATAAAAACAGGGTGAGTCTGGATATACAATTAACACAGTTTGGAAACCCTGAGATCAAATATTGATCACATACTGTCTAGACTATTGCCATGCTAGGACTACAAGAACTGCCTAACACAGTCAAGGCGGTTTCAGGCTTTGAACCCTTGCCTTAACCTTCCCCAGCTGCTCTTCAACTTTTCATTTTGATTCTGCTACAGCTGCAAGAGGCTTCCTAATGCCCTCCCCCATACTTAATTTTACATGGAAATGTGCAATTAGCTACTTTCTTATTAGATGCTACTCTTAACCACAATCCTATCCTATCCTATCCTATCCTATCCTATCCTATCCTATCCTATCCTATCCTATCCTATCCTATCGTATCGTATGTCCCTCCCTGCCTCCTCTCCCTTTCTCTGTGTAGCCCTGGCTGTCCTGGAACTCATTCTGTAGACCAGGCTGGCCTCGAACTCAGAGATCCTCCTGCTCTGCCTCTACACTCTGAGTGCTAGGATTAAAGGTGTGAGCCACCACCATCAAAATACAGTCTTATTTTCAGTGCCTTGCCCATCTTTGTTCTAGATGTTCACAGTGAAGGACTGGAATGACTGCATTCGCTAAACTTGGACAGGGATGAAGGAAACCAGGACCTCCACATTGGAAGAGTTTCTGCTCATCCAAACTACCTTCCTGATCTTCAAAGGACATTAGTCTGATGAATGATCTTGTGGTCCTGTTTTACTCTGTCTTAAATATATATATATATATATATATATTTTTTTTTTCTGTATACTGCAGAGCTTGAGACTAATTCCTATCATCAGCTGCCACCGGTCATTCATACAAATTATTTGGGGAGATTAAAAATATTTAAAAATATGTATTCAATTCCCTGACATTCTTGCCACTAGACTTAAGTATTGTTAGCTCCTCCCTTTACCACCCTTCCATTTAACAGTGTTTAAGTATTTCTATTTAAGTATGTTGTGGACTGAAGTTATTAGACAAGGTGCATGTTGTACTATTTTATACTTCATACAAATTTCCAAATATATTCTAACATGTTTGTCTACTTTTCAAATCCACACATTTTTACCTGCTTTTACAGTATTTATAGAACAAAGGGAATCTCCAGCAATAAGGAAGCAGCATTCACTATAAGCTGGGCTTGGTGCACGTGCCTACAGTCCTAGCACCTGGGAGGCTGAGATGGGAGGATCACTTGAGATCAGACAATGAAAGAAGATCTCATCTCAAAACAAAGAGCCACTACTCCTCCCAAGCCCAGACTAACCCCAACACACCCACTGGCAGTGCTTGGCCCCTGGTGCGGCTCTATTCTTTCACCTCACAGCAGTGGCAAAGGGTGCTTTTCAGTGTGAACTGCACTCATCTTGGCTTCCTGCCAGCAGACAATCAGCTCAAAATCAATTCTCTGCTGGCATATTGGACAATCAGTGTCTGCAATTTCTCAGACTGGGGCAAAACACTTTTAATCATGTGGTGTGAAGCTCATGAAGATGAGCAGCCACAAGGGTCTTCTTGCTTTCTTCAAAAATGTCTCCCTAAAACTACCTAATGGTCACAAACCTGAGAAGCAGAACATGTACACATAAGCACCTCTGCCTCTCTACACAAAGAACACATAAAGGGTTGGCAAGACAGCTCAGTGCATAGAAGCATTTGCCAGGCAAACCTGACAATCTGAACTCACAGGGCTGGAAGGCGAGAACTAACGCCACAAAGGCATCCTGATGTCCACACGTGTGCCCTCATATCATGACACACAGACACACTCACACAATTTAAATTCTTTTTAAACACATGAAAATGGCTTTTGAAGGAAATCCTACCATTTCAGAAATGTAAAGATATTAGATTCTTTAAATAAATTTATTCCGTAGAAATAGATTTAGGGAATGGAGTAATAACTCCAAGTCACAGCAACACAAAGGTCTTCAAGAAATATGAAAATTAAGTGTGAGGGGGCTGAGCATAGTAGCACATGCCTTTAGCATGTGGGAGGCAGAAGCAGGTATATATTTGTGAGTTCAAGGACAGCCTGGTCTACATTGTGAGTTTCAAGGGCCACTCAGTGAGACCCTGCCTATAAAAGTAAAATTAAGAGCAATTAAAATATCCACTTATCAGCTGGGCATGGTGGCACACCTTTATTCCCAGCACTAGGGAGGCAGAGGCAGGTGGATCTCTGTGAGTTCAAGGCTACCCTGGTCTATAAAGTTGAGTCCAGGCAGCCAGAAATACACAGAGAAACCCTGTCTTGAAAATCCAAAAAAAAAAAGAAAAAGAAAAAAAATTATCTACTTATTAACACTATTGTTACACACCATTTGCTCATATATTTGACTAATTTATGTAGAATTCTTCTTTGAACGTTGGATTCACAGAAATTTCTCGCTTTCAAGTGTATTTAAACTAGTTTGTATTAATTCTCATTACTGAGAGACTAAGAAATTTTATATATGATTTATCCACAAACTGAATGTTTGAGTAAGATCCTCACTCAATGGCTCCTAAAATGATCACATTTGAATACTTAGCTATCTGGGAGTGGCATTACTTGAGAAGGATTAGGAGGAAAGGCCTTGTTGCAGTATCACTGGGGTGAGTGCTGAGGTTTCAAAAGCTCAAGCCAAGTCCAGCGGCTCTCTCTCTCCCTGCTGTCTGTGGAGCTGGTATACATAACTCTCAGCTACTTCTCCAGCATCAAGTCTGCCAGCATGTCACTTTGTTCCCAGCGTGACAATGGCCTAAACCTCTGCAGTTAAATGCTTTCCTATTAAACCAAGAGTTGCCTTGTTATAGTGTCTCTTCACAGCAATAGAATACTAAGACACTATACAAGCCAATTCATTTAGAAAAAATTCAGTATTGTTCTGCCCAGGACAACTTACTGCTTTCACACAGTAGCTACTGAAGAGCATAATTTTTAAAGACAGGGTCTTGTATGGAGCTCAGGCTAGCCTTGAATTCATGAGATGACAGGTGTGCACTTCCACTCTTTATTCTTTCATATATATACTCATTAATAAATATAAATTATTTCTTTTTATGTAACCAATTTAGAAATCTTCTCCCATGAAGAAGTTCCCAAAATAAAGAAGCATACACAATATAGCCAAAAATAGGTTATAGCAATTTACTTTACATAAGAACAGTGTATTTCAGGCCTACGACTTTTATTGAGTATCAACAAAAATAATCTGTACAGAAACCCCAAGGGCAATCATATAGTATATAGCATGTAAAATGTGCAAATATACTTTAAAATGCAATTACTGTGTAGCACTTGCAGGGCAGAACTGCATGGCAATTCTAGTTTACCTAGTAATTGTTTTCAGGTAGTCAATGCAAATGCCCAAGGCACAACTAAGTGTTGGTATACAAGTGTGTGACACACACCCTCAGATCATTCATCTGAAGACAGTAAAATAACATGATGGTATGTCTATCTAACAAATATGTCATTACTTACTGAGACCTCAGTTTGTCTCTAAAGCTTCATGAAATACCACACTGATAATGTTTGTGTGGCTAGGACAAACTGTTCCCTGAACTTAAAAGTGAAAGACGTGACTCTTGCTTTTCTATATTAAAAAAATTATGTATATATGTACACACATACCCACATCACACACAGGAAACATCCCAAAGTCCAAAGGGAAGCCACTTTCTTATTATTAAAGGTTCCCATTACAGTATTTCATGACAACTCTAAAAGATTTATACTTCTTTGCCATTGCTTTTGGTTAATCTTGGCTACAAAAAGACACTGAAATAGACAATTTTCTTCTGCAAGGTAGAGATGATGACTAAGTTAGAAAGTCTCCTGAATGCACAGTGAAGGTGTCACACAGTTGTAAAAGCCTGCTGCCTTTAAAAGAATCACTTTGATCTACACAGGAAAAACCAACCCATTGCAGAATCAACAGGAGCACTGGCTGTTACAAGCCCTCAAATTCATCACAGTGCTCTGTGCTGTGCTGCCCATCCCTGAGAGTAAAGATTCTACCATTTTTAATTTTTAATAAAACATTAACTTTACATAGATAGAATGCTTAAAGACATTTATGTATCATTAGCTTTAGCCCTATTTCAATTTCCTTAAAAAAAAAAAAAAGCCTTGCTCTTTGAAAGAGCACTCTCATAATAACCCTAAACGCTGTATGTGAAGCCAAGCTCGAGGCTTTCCTCGCTGTTTCTGTTCTCTGCTGTTTTTCACACCACTGCTCATTTCCTTAAATTTTACAATTTTTGTTAACTGAAGAATCTAACAGGTAGTGTAGGAAAAGTACAAACTTAAAGGAACACTGAGGTGAGATGTATGCTTCCCTCTTTGAGTTTTACTGGAAATAATCTGAATGCCATCCAAGAAAGGCAAAGAACCTACAAAAGAGAAGAAACGCAGCCTACGCATGCTCCTGGTGTCTCTGTGTTAGCCTTCCTGGCCAAAATCTTCTGTAAATTTCTTTAATTTCAACAAGTCCTGGTCATTGACGGTAGGCTTTGTGCTAGACAGTGACCGCAGCATATCCCACTGTTGAAGAAAAAAAAAAGTTACGGACTTAACTTAGTAAAAACTGACCCATTCCTAGTTACTAGTTTATAGTTAACCAGAAGAATCTGCAGTGTCCTGAGCTCTCAATGGCAGATGCCTCACTCCTCCCGTGCGCCTCAACAGGCTCATTACCTGTTTGCAAGGACAGGCCTAGCAGCCCAGGGATCAAGCCTTCTACAGTCCAGCCATGATCTCATTCCTAGCCTCTTTCCCTTCAACAAGATGTCTGTTTCCCACCAAGTGTAACTCAGAAGAAAAATGGTAATTGTACAAGAAATTAGTAATTTCTTACAATCCCTCTGGAATTCTGTAACTGAAGCACAAATTCTGAAAGTGAAGTCTGTTAGCATTTCAGTAACAGTAATGTCCTCCACATTATTTTAATCCTTCCAATAAAAACTGTAAACTATATTTTGGAGTAATATCACTATATTCCTTTTGAATTATACTTACTAAACTGTTCTCCTTTTTACTATAGAAAACATTTCTGTAAGTCACTTGGTTGTACTTAAATGAAAGAAAACTGTAGAGTAATGAGAATTTTTTTTTTTAAAGTTAAAACTAATAGTCACACAGTGGACATACACCAATATCAGAAAGTCATTAAAAATGAATGTTTCCTGTGAAATTACATGGCAAATGAAAAAAGGAACCACTCTAAGTTACTGTGAATTCTTCAGAGCAAGACAGAACACCAAACTTAAAAAAGAATCTAATCTATCAAGGAATACAACAAAAGGGACCCCTGGAATCAGAGAAGCACAGGTGTCATCTGCGTGTACACACACACACACACACACACACACACACACACACACACACCTGTCTGCTCTTGTCTATGCAGTGTATCAAATATTCCTGTTAAACATACCACAAAGCACTCTGAACACTGGCAGCTAAAGCAGATAAAATTTAAACCTTGGTGTTCATCAGCAACCAAAAAGACTTTTGCAGCACCCCACTTCTCTAAAACCTCACAAAATACATCTGATAAGTTACTTTAATCCTACAATGTAAATGTATATACAATGAAAAATCTTTTTGAAGTCTTATATAGTATTTTGAAAAAGGTTAAAAGTTTTCAGTTGAAAATGTAAAGAAATGCAGTATTCAAACTTTCTATGCAACCTAAAGAAGTAAAACATGATACTATTTATGAATAATAGCATACAAGAGTTAATGTTTCTGATTATTTTTAAATATGTGAGATTCAGGGGCAAAACTGACATCTTATTTAAGTCCTAACAATATTTTATGCATTATGTGTGAGAATTTTGTGGATGACTTAAAGCCAGAAAACTGTGCTTTCAAAATACAACCTTTTGAGCCAGGCATGAGGGCGCAAGCCTTTAATCCCAGCACTCGGAAGGCATAGGTAGACGGATCTCTGTGAGTTTGAGGCCAGCCTGGTCTACAAAGTGAGTCCGGGGCAGCAGAGCTACACAGAGAAACCCTGTCTCAAAAACCAAACAAAACAACACCCACAAAACCTAAACAAAACAAGCAAACAAAAAAAAAAAACCCAAAAACCAAAAACAAAAAAACCCAGCCTTTTCAATTAGCAAAAATATTACAATTATAAGTTAATTATTTTTACATCTAAACACAATATTTACAATTCTTCAAGTATTAAATATATGAGTCCCATCACTACATTCTCTAATGTTGCAGAATGAAAAGTCTGCTCTTTGACAAATTAGTGTATAGAGATTTAAAATGTCACACCATGGAAACAACTGGCTCCAAGAGTTTATCTCCAGGAACATCCATCCATGTCATTTCAACAGCTCCGGGATCCCCTGGAGAGCAGGGTGTCAGCAGGTCATTTACAATGCAGTTGGGATCAGCTCTTGAGGGTCCACGAACCTGTAATCACAGTAATTTGAATTTATCTGAATAAATGAAATAAGAATTAAGATTTTGGTCATTACCAGGAAAATTAAAAATATATTAATTTTTAGGTTGTATTAAAATTTTACTCTAGAAAAAATAGAATATGTAAGGAAAACCACTTATCAGGCTGATTTAAGTTTTTTTAGACTTTGATTGATTTAAAACTTTTCTTGATGCATTCTATAGCTTGATATTACATTAAATAATTTAGGATTACTGGTGTTAAAAAAGGAAAAAAGTTTTGAAAAAGAAGAAACAGTTACTTCTGGCTACCCTTTCTCTTCTCTTCCTCTCATGCTTATTAAATGGTAGCTACAGACCAAAACAAATATTACAAGACTCTCCTAAGTTGCTCTTTTCCATGGTTGAAGAACTTGTGATATTTTGTAGGATTATTTAGTCTTAAATTATTCAATCTTTATGTCTCTCTTCACAAAAACTTAGAACAAAACAAAACTAACAAAAAATCCCATGTGTGCTCGTTTCAGTGACAATGTCTCCAGTCTCAGATTCTGGTTCCCAAACGGGAGACAGTTCAGGAGAGACCAGGAGGTATGGGCTTGTTGGAGGCCATACCTGTCTGCCTGCTGCCATGCTTCCTGCCATGATGGTCATGGAGTCACCATCTGAGAACTATAAGCAAACCCTCAGTTAAATGCTTCCTTTCGTAAGCTGCCTTGGTCTTGGTCATGGCATCTCTTCACAGTAATAGAAAAATAACTAAGGCAGCATGTAAGTACTGTGCTGGTTGGTTTTTGTTTACTTGACACAAGGTAGAACCATTTGGGAAGAACCTCAACTGAGAAAATGGTTTTATCAGACTGGCCTATCAGCAAGACTTCAGACCCTTTTCTTGATTATGACTGGTGTGGGAGGGACCCAGGCCAGTGTGGGAGGTGTCGCCTCTGGGCAGGTACTCCTGGTGTTTATGAAAAAAGAGTGTGAGGAAGCAACACTCCTCCATGGCCTCTGCATCAGTATCTGTCTCCAGGTTCTTGGTCTGACTTCTTTTTACAATGGACTATAGTCAGAACCTGCTCCAAGTTGCTCTGGCTACCCCAAAAGCAGACTCTCAACCATGTAAGATGTTGCACTTCTAGCAGAATTACACAGAAATGCCTCAAATCATTTCTTAGAAAAACATAATATTTTAGGACCATGAATAATTTTCACTGGAGAAATTATTTTCAATGCAACAGAAACTTGTTTATTACATAAATCTACTTATTACATTATCATAAAACACTGAAGCCATCCCAACTCCTCTGGGAAACAAGCCAGGGACAGTCCTCAAGTTTCATTTTAAAAGCACATGGCAGGGTAGATTAAAGGTGCTTACCTTTTTGAAATGAGTAGCTGACTGAACTTTTCTCACAGGCTGCATAAGGGCATCCCGTACAATGATACTTATGTCTGCTCCTGAATAGCCATCCGTCTTCCTCCCAAGTTCTTGGAAGTCTGCTTCTGTGAGGCTGTTTTGAGTGCTGCCCAAGTGCAGTTTAAACATCGCTGCCCGTGCATGGGCCTCGGGCAAAGGGATGTAAATACGCTTCTCAAATCTTAAAATAAAAGAAATTATACAAGTGACATTAAATATGTAGGCTTAATTTCAATGTAAAATTAGCATGTTTAGAAAAACCCAATAATCAGTTGGATACTTTCAATTGTACCAAGTTAGGGTATTAACACCAGAGTTAAATACATACATATTTAAGGGTTCATGTGTACACAGATACCTACCTCCTTCAAAGGGAGACTATCTATGATACACCGAAAACTAAAATTAGAAGCAAAGTAGTTAGGAGACAAGTTTTGAGGGGTTTAATCTTCCTCAGAGCTCTTGGGTCCCTGTTGGCCATGTTTATGTCTGTAATTCATGGCATAAGGGTGCGTTCTGCAGAGTGCACTCTGAACTTGTGATGAAGAGTAAAATAAGGTTCAGTACAAAATAAGGGGTGACATAGCTCTCTAAATTCAAATCTTACAGAAGAAACACTACACAGAATGGTCTTTTTAGTATGAGTTCATTGTGAATAATCTTGTACTATAAGTGATAGTTATTAGTATTTTTACTTGCCTTCATAAAATTCAGCCATTTCGAAACAGAAAGGAAATAGCGAAGAGCAGTATTTTGTAGCCTCACTGGGGCAGTGACGTTTTAAAAAGTTTCTCCTGCCTTTAGATACGCCTGCTTTGGAATCAGGCCACTTTCTAACTGCCTAACACATTTCCTCTGGTGGTACTGGATGCTAATGTGGCATGTTGTCGAATCAACAAAAATGAAGGAGAGGGCATACACTCAAGTGCTCTTTTTATCAAGCAATTAAGGAAGGCTTTAGGGAGATCAGAGCTGTAAAGAATCTACACACTGCTCCTAGAGCTGAAGCCGCAGCTCCTAGAGCTGATCACCTTAAAAAAAGGACAGATACTTTTGTTGTTGTTTTAAACAGGATTTCATATAGTCCAAGCTGGTATGGAACTTGCTACATAGCTGAGGAAGACCTTGAGTTCTTGGTTCTCCTACCTTTTCCCAGTGCTAGGATTTCAGGTGACTGTCACTTCACCCAGTTCCAGACATAAATCTTTTTTTTTTTTTTAACTAAAAATCTATCTTCCTGGCCAAGCATGATAGCTCATGACAGTGATCCCAGTACATGGAAGGTTGAAGTAGGAGGGTTGCTTTGAGTTGGGGCTAGCCTGAGCTACCGAATAAGGAGCAAGAGCAAGAAATCACTTTCCAAAACTTTATATGAAGGATTTCTACTGAAATATGAAAGATATGAAAGTGTTTTTGTAATTTTGAAGCATCATTCCTCCTAAACTTACTCAAAACTAAAGGTAGACATAGGTGTCAAGCAATGTACTTTCCAAAGTGGAGCCTCCTGTACAGAAAGTTTACTGCAGCCAAACAAGTGAGCAATGTCATTCCTTGTTTCCAACACAGGAACAAAGAAGGATAAGAGCCATTTATTTATTTTTTGAAGTGATCAGAGTAAATTCTTATAAAAGAAGAGGAAATGATCATTTATTGCTTCAGCTGTGGTTAGAAATAAAATGTCTATTATATCATCATACCTTCGCCTAATTGCAGAATCCAGAACCCAGGGGATATTTGTAGCTCCTAGGACCAAAATGCCGTCATTGTCCACACCAACTCCTGCGTTAAAATAGGTAATATTTTAAGTAATAATCTGATGCTTTCTTTTTTTTTAAGTCACAGGTATGTAGTCACTACAGATAACACTGCTACATGAAGACATTTCAAAGAAGTATGTAAGGCACTAGGAGCATATTCCCCCAACGTCATATCTCTCCCCTTCACATTAGCTCCTTGTGTTCCCTGAGGCAGTTTATTTTAGTTTCATGGCATATAGATACACATAAGTTTACATTTCTCATAAAATCTAAGAACCAAAATAAGAGAAAATACAATACTTGTCTTTCTGAGACTGAATTAGTTTGCTTAATATCATTATCATTAGTTATATCCATTTTTCTGCAAATGACCCAAATTCATTCTTTTCAGCTAAAAAATATTTCCATTGTGTAGACACACATTCTCTCTCTCACACACACACCACTTTAACCTACTCCCTGAGCCCAGTTTGCAGGCTCCATTGAGAAGGCAGTGCGTCACCTTCATCTTCACAACGACTGTAACTAGTCAAGGACCACACTGCTCAAATGTCAGTCAGATCATCCAGAGGAGCAAATCTCCCTAGTTTACAGACAAATACTACTAATACTCTTTTCAAAATATTCTTTCACAACGAGTAGAGATACTGATGTCCTTACAGATAACAACTGTGAATCCTGTAAGATAGTTTAAAGATGATACATTCATCCAGGGAGTGATCGTGCACATCTCAGCGCTTGGGAGGCAGAGACAGGTGGATCTCTGTGAGGCTAGCTTGGTCTATGTAGGAAGTTAAAGGCCAGCCAGGGCTACACAGTGAGAGACCCTGTCTCAAAACAAAAACAATAATGGAAAGAATAATTTTTTAGAGAAATTCTGCTTAAATTCTTTTCCCACTAATGGTTACTATCTTAAAAACCAGTAATACTACCTTGCATTTGAACCAGGAACTCAGTCTTAATTCTCCGTGCAGCTTCACTTTCATTTTCGCTTCTTGAACCACACAGAGAGTCAATCTCATCAATGAAGATGATGGAGGGCTTATTCTCTCTGGCGAGCTGGAATAAGTTCTTCACCAGTCTAAGAATAATAATAAAGCTCGTAGTTTCTAAACAGTACAAAAGGGCCACAATGAAGCAATATGCCAACGTTATAGGATCCATACACACTAAAGGCCTAGTCAAGCTCCTGGGGTAGAGAGTACTAAATTACAACTAGATAACTCAATAAGCTATATACACATAGACACATACACACATGTCTGCACACACAGGTACAAATGCATACACATACAAACTAGTTTTCTTTTACTATAAAAAATTTCCAGCCAGATAATGAGCTTGACTGAGAAATGAATTTCTGTTGTTACATTCTTTCTGAGTTTTTAGTAATGGTATATGAAATGTATTAACCCACAGATTGGCAGAGCGGCTGCCTCCAGGGACTGAAGTAAAAGCCTTCAATGCATCACTTACTTTTCACTTTCTCCCAGCCATTTAGAAACAAGGTCGGAAGAAGATATTGAGAAAAATGTTGAGTTGTTTGCTTCTGTTGCAACAGCTTTAGCTAAATAGGATTTTCCTGTTCCTGGTGGTCCAAATAATAGGATTCCTCTCCAAGGTGTCCTCTTTCCTACCAGTTACATTGGAAAAATAACAAGAATATTCATCTCACTTACTGCAGTCATTACTGCAAAAAGGTCTTCATTTGAAAGCTATCAGTAAGAATAAACAAATACAGGAAGTTCATTTATATGCTCACTCATCTGATCAAGCAATGTATGGAAACCACTTTGCGTGATACAGACAGACAAAAGGATCTCTGCTCCCCAGGGACAGAAGTTCAGTTAAAGGGTACCACTCAACAAGGGAATAATGCAGGAAGAGCACAGCCATAGAGTAGAGGCAGCTGCAAAGGGGTCTTCTAAATATCTGTCACCTGTGGAGGAATGACAAGGAGTGACACTCACAGTCTGGAGGACTTGTGAATTATAACAAGTTCCTGATTTACCAGGAAACACAGACTAGTGCTACCATCAGCAGCTTCAATGGCTGGGTAATGATATGGGAGCTATTATTGTAAATCCTACTTTTGCTTAAATGAAACAAGAGGAAAAAAATCAACTTTTTGTTTCTTAAAATTTGGCTGATCAGAAATCATAATATTGCCTAAAATAGAGAAGGCTATAAAGAATTATATGTGTGTGTGTGTGTGTGTGTGTGTGTGTGTGTGTGTGTGTGTGTATATGTATGTATATATATCTTTTTTTTTTTTTGGTTTTCCCAGACTGGGTTTTTGCGTATCAGCTGTGGCCGACTCACTCTGTAGACCAGGCTGGCCTCGAACTCACAGAGATCCACCTGCCTCTGCCTGAATGTTAGGATTAAAGACGTGCACCACCACACCTGGCTATAAAATATAAACTTAAAAATCTACATAAATTTCAGATTAGTACTTAGTCTCTGTAGCAGAATGATCCCTAGATAACTAATACAAAGCTAAGTAATAGTATCTTGATTATGAAAGGCTTGAATTTCAAGCACTTGACTTTCAGAACTTAAGTTGCTTCAATTTCCTATTCTCTTTTAAATGCACACAACTGAAAGGCAGTGTTGTCCTCAGTGGGCACTCAGTGCATACTACATTGGTGTGATAGGAAATGATCTTAGGTAGCATATACATTTAAGTGATTATCTTTTAAGTGTGTTTGATAGACAATTTTTTTCATTCATCATAGATAGTAAGTAGCTTTAAAAATAATTATAATCAAGTAAAAGTAAACAAGAAAATTTGAAGTTCAAATACAGGTAAAATCTATTCTGTTAGAAGTCAAGAGGGATGCTCTCTAGGGGAGAAACAGGAAGAAGGGCACCCACTGTGCTGCCTTGAGTTAGAGATGGTACACAGGCACACTGACGTACAGGGTTCCTCATTCTCTCTGGGTGCAGGTCCTGAGACTAGGCTGTGAGATGCAGCCAGTCTTTGCTGTATCTGCTCTTGTGACATTACTGCTTCCAAAAGGAGAAACCTCTGTGTGTTACCACAGGCACAGAGTCACCAATCACAGAGGACAATGTGAAGAAAGCATTCAGCACAGGGCAAGTGACCACTTACACTGCAACTAGAGCGTGAGCTACCTCCAGGTGCTGTGGGCCAGCAGCACTCCCCTCAGAGTAAGGAGTGCTCTCCCTGTCCCTAGAGGGTGTGCGGTAATCTGAGGCACATAGGTAATTCTTAACTCCTCTTTTTGAAGAATGGAAACTAACACATGAGTATTGCAAAAATTCAGATAAAATTCAGAGGACAAAGTTCATTTCTAATTGTATTCGATAGGCGCCTACTAGCATTTTAAAGAAAATCTACTTATATTTATTTCTCAGAATACACATTTACTTAACAAATATGGAATCACCCTGTATGTTTTTATAACTTGCTTTCTGATCCTTATAATCGATGTCTTGCAATAGGCATCTTTCAATAAACTATCATGTGAAATTAAATTTATTAATATGGATATATACACTATATTTTAATGAGTATGTAGCATTCCAGTGATTTACCTTAAGCCCCACTGGCTAACAATTAGATTATTTTGCAATGTATACTTACAAATACAGACATGAACAGCGATATCTTGAAGATATACTTACTACATTTTAAGGGACAGAACTTAAGAAAATTCATGACATGGCCACAAGAACTCACAATGCTCTATCTAAGTCACTGATGTTTTAAGAACTCGTAATGCTCTACCTAAGTCACTGATGTTTTAAGTAAAATTGTGTAGAAGTCACTTCACCTGTGAACAGATGAGGAAACTTAATAGGCAGAATCACAGCCTCTTTAAGTGCTTCTTTGGCTCCTTCAAGACCAGCAACATCACTCCACTTCACATTGGGTCGCTCTATTACAATGGCACCTGCAAAATATTGGGTCATCTTTAAATGGAGGAAGACTAGTTCAGCAAAGTTAGAAAGCAACATTTAAAAACCACAGTGTAAAATTGTCTGTAAGAGTTTTCAGAACTAAAAATTTTGAAGTAATGCAATGAGGAAGCCCTTCGAAATCATCAGGAGGCAAGAATATAGGTGGGTGGCTGGACAGCTATGGATAGGACTCAATGCCTAAATCTCTGCTCCCTCACTGGTGACATGAAAACAGCACTACCTGCCCAAGCACACACACAGATAGCACAAGGATAAGGTGATACAGTGAGTTTTAGAACCGTGTAATTGCTCTGGACAACCAATGTACTTCTTCACTAACACTTCACGCTAACAGTCTCTGTGGAGAACACCAGAGAGAATATACTTCTGTGACTTTAACTAAAGACAGAGGAGACATCAGAGGAAAGACAAAAGAGATGGAAATGAGAAAGGAGCAGATAATGGAAAAAGACAAGTGTGTCCCTAAAGATCTACAATTCTTTCTTGAGATTTGTCAAATTTTCTATCTGACTTTTATATAGAACCATTAAAATATTTTTTTAAATAAAATTTACAAAGTTACTGAAAGAAACTATTTAGTTCCTCAGAGCAGTACATTCAAAAACTACAGTAATGTTATATAGTAAGAGTCCAAGAAAATATCCTGTGATTTATTATAAGAAACCTCTAGGCTATTTTCATCAAAAGCTTCTCCAACATTCTAGTACACAGGAACTGTTTTAATATGATTCACTGAGCAGTTTACTCTACAATGAGAAGGAACCATGTTGCTGGGGAGTGACTCTGTCAACAAAGTCCCTGAAAGCATCAGGATCTATCTGAGTTCAGATTCCCCAGCACCATGCAAAAACTGCAATGGTACATGTCTGTGACCCCAGCTCTGGGGTAGAGTGGGGTGCAGAGTCAGAATAATCCCTGGAGCTCACTGGCTGCCAGCAAATCTGAATTGATAAACTCCAGGTTCAGGAACAGAGCTTGTCTCAAAAATTAAGGTTAGAGTAATCTAGGAAGATGTTCTGAAGTTAGTGTCTCCCTCCCTCCCTCCCTCTCTCTCTCTCTCTCTCTCTCTCTCTCTCACACACACACACACACACACACACACACACACACACACACACACACACACAAAGACGACAGGTAGTTGTTTAAACAGAATAGATGCCTCCATTTATACAATCATTGATCATGAGATTACTTTTAAAACTAATTTCTTCTTGTTAAGAAATGGCAACTATGACTCTAAGCCTATGCTTGGTAACTTAACTATCTTATAGTATAAAATTTTTTAGTTATTAGACTAAAATAAAACCATGGTTTTGCATCACAAACATTCAGTTAAGTACAGAAAAGTCAATGTACATGGCTTATGTTCCACTAAGAGCAGTAACCTCATGATAAAACAAAATATCTACACATGATAAGGCTTCATTTATTAAATGAAAGTAAATTCACTTTATTCTTGTACATCATTTGGTTAACTGGAGATTTTCATGGAATCTAAAAACACAAGAAGCTAGAGAAACAGTTCAGTTGGTAAAGTACTTCCCAAACAAGTGTGGAGAAATGGAGCTAGGATTCCCAGCACCTATGGAAATGTCCAGGTGGGTGAGGATGTTGACCTACATGTGAGGCTCTCTGGAGCAAACCGACTAACTGAACTAGCTGAACTGGTGAGCACTGAGTTCCAGGGAGAGACTCTGTCTCAATACACAAGGTAGAGAATGATCAAGAAGACAACAATGATCAATGGCTTCTACACACACACACACACACACCCTCCCCAACATGCCACAAGGGGTAACACACATTACATATGCATATGCTCCCCTCCCCCATCCCATCAAGCATGGACAACATATTTCCCCCTTTTTTTGAGACAGGGTTTTACTATGTAGTACTAACAGTTTTCAACTATCTAGATCAGGCTGGCCTTGAAACTCAGAGAAATTCATCTGGCTCTGCCTCCCAAGTGCTACAGAGTTAAAGGTGTGGATCACCATGTTCAGCTTATCTCCATATTTAACTAATATTTTTATTAAAGTTTAAAGGTGACTTTCTAATATTTATTTAAGATTAAGTGCTAAACAAAACTTAAGTTTATAAAACTAAAAAGGCAAGGTAAGATTACTAAAAAATTTGACTATACTTCCAAGAATATAAATAATTTTTTTATTATACTGTATATTACATTTAAATGTTATTTAGGGGCTAGTAAGATGGCCCAGTGGACAAAGACACTTGCTGCCAAACCTGTGTATACGAGTTTGATTCCCAGAACTACATAATGGAAAGACAGACTGATTCCTGAAAGTTACCCACTGACTTTCACATATGTGCTGTGGCACACACACACATGCAAACACACACATACATATATATATATATATATATATATATACACACACACACACACACAAAATAAATAAATGCAAAAAATTAAAGCCAATTAGACATTTAACTATACAAGTCCCTGAACTAGATGACAGAATTAGCTGACAGAAAACTCAAACCATAACCCATTTTTAATTCTAACAATCATATATTAAGTCCCATAACGTAAAACACAAATAAAATATTAAAATACTATTTTAGGAATAAAAAAAAATTTCAAAATGGTAGCATGTGTGTATGAGTGTGTAGGTGTGCAGTCATGCATGTGTGGATTGTGTGGAGGCTAGAGGACAACCTCAGGTTCATTCCTCTGGAGCTATCCACCTTGGTCACGAGCTAGAGCTCACCAGCAGGCAAGGCTGACAGACGGCACACCTGAGGGATCTACCTAGTGCCACCAAGTCTGACTTTGGTACTGACTGCAGGGGCTTGAAATCACCACACCTGATGCTTGTGTGGCAAGTATTTTACTGACTGAGTTATCTTCCCAGTCAGAACAAAAAAAAAGGGTAACAATCCATTAACAAACCATTACATTAAAAGACGAAAAGCCAGGCATAGTGGCACATATCTCTAACCATAGCACTTGGGAGGTGGATGTAGAAGGATCAGAAATTCCAGGTCATTCTCAGCTATAAAAAGTTTAAGTCTAGTCTACCCTATGTGAGACACTGTTTTCAAGAGAGGGAGGGAGGGAGGAAGAGAGAACGAGAACCCTCATAGAAAGGCTAAAGTACCATTCACACACTATTGCATTCTGAGATTCCAAAGGTTTCTACATTTAAATGCTGTCTTTGGATTAACAATTGGTAGGAATTTACAAATATCTCTGTTAAAAACTCTAATTTTGAAAATTGAGCATATTATCTACTTTTCAATTGGGGTAGGGGAATGCACAGGGAGAAACAAGGCAAACAGAAAATAGCCTCTTGCCTTACAACTCAAAAAGTCTACTTAGTGTAGACCACTTGTCAGATAGTCTGCAGAGCGAGCATCATGTCACATCAGGCAGTGCAGTGCCACAGAGGAAACCTGAGGTTCTCTGGGGACTAGAGCTATCTGCCACAAAGTCCCTGGCATATAAATCAAAACAAACCAAGCCAACAAACCCCCTCCCCCCCAAAAAACCCACAAACAAACAAAACAACAACAAAATAACCCCATATTTTCAGGGGCTAGAGTAATGGCTCACTGTTAAGAGCACATACTGATCTTCCAGAGAAATCAAGTTTGGATCCCAGAACCCACTTCAGGAAATTTATGACTGTTGATACTACCAGCTTCAGGGAGATGTGACACCCTTCTTCTGTCCTTGTGGGTATCCACACACATGCAGCATACTCTTATACAGACATAGATACGTGCACATACGTAAAAATAAAAGAATAAATCTGAAAATATAAAATAGAAAAGCTTTCTGCTCTCCAATCTCATTAGTTATACAGATTTCAACGTACTAGGTTTATAGTATCCTACATATCACATGGGTTGGTAAGACAGATATATTGGCAAAGAGAATGAAGTAGTATACAAGGTTAAGAGTCTAAATACACACACAAACACACACACACACACACACACACACACACACACACACACACACACA
>CAJQZJ010033173.1:1401608-1426192 GCA_907164525.1 Lophiomys imhausi
TACAGATACAATCTCAATATCATTTAATAGTGGTATCTTCTCTTTAAATGCTTCTTACAGATACAATCTCAATATCATTTAATAGTGCATAAATAGAATTCATAGAGATAAAATCCCCTATGGAACAATGAGATATTAAGACTCTGAAATGCTCCAAAAAATATAATGAGCAAAGACATTTTAAAAGAATAGTATCATATCAAAGAATATTAAAAGATCATTAAAATAATATTTTAAAAATTAAGGAATATGAAAAGCATAAGGGGATTTTTTTGATGATTTGATAAAAATTCATTTTCTACCTTTCACATCTTCTGTAATGGGATGTACTGTAGAGATTAAAAAGACCTTCCCAGAAATAGAACAATACATATATAGCCAAGCAAGTATTTAAAAGTGATACAGAACCAAGTCAATGATAAGAACACAGGCTTTTAAAATGGTATTATAGCAAATGGACAACTATGAGGGAACAAAAAAAAACTCAATTAAATCCCAAGTCTCCAGCAAAAACTAACTCAAAATAAGCAGACTTACATATGAAACTTTTAGAAGTCAAAACCCCAAAAATATCTTAGATTTAATATCAAAAGCACAATGTATAAAATGAAAAATATTAACCTGAAGCCTATCAATTAAAAATATTTGTTCTCTGAAAGATTCTAATAAAATGATGAAAGGACATACAGATTGGGAGAAATACCATGAAACATCAGGCAAAAGAGGAACATCTACTAGAATACACAAAGGAATCCTGAAGACATAACACTTTAAACATAATCCATTAATGGGCCAGTAAGATGGCTCAGCACATAAAGGGTCTTGCTACCCAGACTAATTGATTCAAGAGACCCACACAGTAGAAGAGAATCATCTCTTGCAAGCTGCTTCCCCTCAACCCCCAGTTAACCAATGGAGAAACATATATTTCATCAATGAGACTATGGATGGCATACCATTATTAGCCATTTGAATAATGCAAATTAAAACCACAATGAAAAAAAAACCACACACCTATCACTATTAAATGTAAAAACAGTGACATGCTGGTAAGGATGCTGAGAACCTATACTGGTTTAGTAGTTCTGGAAAACTGGTTTTTATTTACAGAACAAAATATGTAACTAAAATATAAACAAGCAACTGCACTCCTAGACCATCACCCAAAGAAAGAAAGGTTCATATTCACACAAAAGCTTGTACATGAATGAATGTTCCAGATAAATTTCAGTGGTTTTGCGGTTAAACAATTACATAAATAACAAGGAGCACTACTCAGCAATCAAAAGGGATGGACTATTGCTATATGAGATTTGGATCAATCTTGAGGCTATTATGTTGATTGCAAAAACCCAATACTAATGGTTGCATATTATATTATTCCATTTATATAATGTTCTCAAAATGTCAAAATTGGAGATGGGAAGTGATGAATTTTGCCAGGGAATTGGGGCATGAATTTAGAGAAAACAGAGATTGAGTATGGACGTAAGAGCAGCATGAGGGGTTCCTGTGGAACTGCTCTAAAGTGCAATGCCGGCTCACATGGTATCACGAGCTGAGTTTTAGAAACTAAATCTGTGCTGATAGATATACAACCTACACTATCCCCAACCTGTACAGAAACACACAAACAAAAGTTCAAGTCAGACTGGTGGATGAGTAAGAACACAGAATGTGTCAACATCAATATCCTGATGTAATACTGTAGTAGCTTTACAACATGCAACTTGGGGAAGGGTACACTGAATACTCTTATTATTCTTCTTAAAACTGCATATTATCTCAAAATAAAACTTTTTACTGGGGTTCTCTGTGAAGCCCTGGCTGTTCTGGAACTCACTCTAATGACCAGGTTGGCCTTGAACTCACTAAGATCTGCCTGCCTCCTTCTGGCTTTCAGATTACAATTTTGATTAAGCTTTGTAACTTAGGGGCTTCAAGGATGTCTCAGGGTTTGAGAACACTGGCTGCTCTTCCAGAAGACCTGGGTTCAGTTCCCAGGACCTACATGGTAGCTTATAATCATTTGTAACTTCATTTCTAGGAGATACAATGCCCTCTTCTAGCCTATAGACATTAAGAACACATATGGAGCACAGACATAATGCAGTCAAAATACCCATACACGTAAAATAAATTGTAATTTAAATTATATGCAGACATGAAAATAAAGAGCAAGCATAAATTATTAGAACACTCCAATGGGGAGAGAGAGTAGGCATGGGGCAGGTGAGATGGCAATCGGTTTATCACTGAGTTAGAAGCCCAGTTGGATATGTTAAAACCTTGTTTTACATTTTAAGACGGGATTTTGCTATGTTGCTCAGGCTAGTCTTGAACCTGTTCACTGAAGCAATCCTCCAGCCTCAGGCTCTTGAGTAGCTGAACATGCACCACCATGCCCAATTTACAGTAAGAATTTTAATTTTAGGTACCTGGTACAAAACATTGTACAGAATATATCATCTACACCAACCTTACATGTTAAAATCTTTAAAGGCTGATGCTGTAATGAACATCCCATTCTTTCTTGGTTTTGGTGGCTGTATTCTTCACAGTTTTGAAGGGAAAATTGTTCTTTAGGAATGCGGTCCTTCCCATTTCCCCTGGAGTCAACTCTACTTCAATCTGCTCTTGTATTCGCCCAAACTACTTACACCTAGTATGTGGGCAGTCAGTCAGTCAGTCTTCCACTCTTACCACCCCTAAGTAGAGATCACCACACTTTGATGTCTTCCCACTGCAAACAGCAGATACAACTCCTAACATGCCATAGTCCCTAGTTCTGTACTGGAACATTCTAGTCCTACTTCTGCTAGCAAATCCTCAGAAAAAGTCCCCTGAATCTTCTGTTTTGTTTTTCCAGACAGGGTTTCTCTGTGTAGCATTAGGCTGTCCTGGAACTCACTCTGTAGACTATGCTGGATTTGAATTCACAGAGATCTGCCAGCCTCTCTTGAGTGCTGGAATTAAAGGCGTGCACCACCACATCCGGCCCCTTGAATCTTCTAAGAAAGGGCTTTGTTGCAGCCCTGATGTCAGCTCTCCCTACATTCCTCTTGTCCCAGAGCTTTCACTGCATTAGTGTTCGCACTCACATGCTGCCCCCTCACAGCAAAGCCCATGAAGATAGGACTTCTTTGCCTGGAGCTTTTGAGCCTAGAATGGCAAAGGTAAATGATAGGCACCCATTAAATTGCCGAATGAGTAGAAACTCCAGTCTCCTCCTGGTCTCTTAAGAGTCCTCTCTAGTTATTCCTGCCACCTCTAACAACAATTCCTCTCCTCTAGGTATTTCCAGTAACATACAACCATCTCTGCTTCACTGATTCATCCCCTTATATCTGACATTAAAATATTTTCCTCAGAATTTAGTCTGAGACACAGTTCTATTTACGCCATCTTTACAGAAGATGTTTAAAAAAGAAACAACAAGCAGAGCATGGTAGCACACGCCTTTAATCCCAGCACTTGGGAGGCAGATGGATTTCTGTGAGTTCGAGGCCAGCCTGGTCTACAAAGTGAGTCCAGGACAGCCAGGGCAACAGAGAAACCCTGTCTGGGGGAAAAAACAAATACAAAACAAACAAACAAAAAAAAAAAACAGAGCAACGACAAATTCATTTAAAAATTTTTAAAATGATGCACTTATTCTTATTTTATGTGCATTCATTTGTGTTTTGCCTGCATGTATGTCTGTGTGAGAGCATCAGATCCCCTGGAACTGGAGTTTCAGACAGTTGTAAGCTAACGTGTGAGTGTTGAGAATTGAACCAGGGTCCTCTGGAAGAGCAGCCAGTGTTCTTTACCATTGAGCCATCTCTCCAGCCCTACATGAAGTGTTTTAAAGGACTCAGATTGATAATCTTTATGATTCTGACTCTCCAAGTTATTCCATTTTTAACAGAGATGTCCACATCATTCTTACAAATAAAACTTTCCAGACTTCTATGAGTATGTGCATTTATCTTTGCTGTCATATATCTCTTCACTTCTCTGTCTCTCCTCCTAGAATTACAGGCTCCATAAAGTCAGGGGTTATGTCTTCACTTTTGCATGCATCAGCAAAGGGCTGGCATATGACTGAGTGACTTCACTAACCCAGAGTCAGCCAGGACCTAGCCATCAATATAAAGTACAAAGGTTCAGAAGATCTGAGATTGTCTTTTTCTGAGTAGATCACAGAGTATCCATCCTAGGAAACAGCATCTGAACAAAAAAGTTCAAGCCTTTGTCTGCCAAGGCTGACTTTTTCTTTATGCTCAGGAGGCCATTTCCATCTTACCCTTTGACATTTACTCCATCAGTGACATGCCACTGTTGGCTGGGGCCATCCCCTGAAAAAAAGTGTATTGAAGCTCTATCTCAGACCCATAGATACAACATTCCATTTATTAGCTCTCTTGGGTTCCTAGACTTCTCTCTAGCTGCCACCTTAGCATCTCTTTACCTCTTCAACACATTCCCAAGGAAAGCCCCAAGTTCATTTGGGTTTCTTAATCTCCTATTCCTCCTGCAATGCTGTCTTTTGGCTGCCAAAACACATGCTCATCTAACTTCCTCTCTTCAGGACTTAGCACTAGTAACCAATACTCAAACAGTCCCTTCTTTCTTGGTCTTCATTACACCATTAGCTACTGACTGTGCTGTGATGATTCTCCAGGTTCTCCCCTCCCACCTCATTCTGTTAATTCTCCAAGATGGGACTCTTTGTGTTTACCTTTATGCCAATTCCCAAATCCTTATTTCTGGCACATATGTATAAAATGGTCACTTGGCATTTCTATTTGTCTGTCTCCACAAACATTTCAAAAGTAGTAAAGAACTCAATTTCTTTTTTGTCTCTCCATGCACACGTGTCTTGTATCTTCAGAACCAACTTATATCCATTCTGATTGTAAGTCCAAAACTCTTGTAGAAAACTGAGGCTCCTTCTCCTTTCTCAGGTTTTAACTGAAGGTGCAGACTAAACTATTCTCTTTCTTAAAATTTAATATGCACTAGCCTTTCCTGTGCATTTAACATAGGAACCACCCTAATTTGGCCTCATAGACCTCTGTCTTCTAACTGGTCTCTCTCCAACCATACTGGCTACCAATCAGATCTGTCTCTGAAGACAGATGAATGAAAGTTTGATTCTGAAACAGAATTATAAAAATGCCATTCCACTCTTCAAGTTCTTTCCATGTACAGCAGAATGAGGACCCACCATGGTAAGTAACTCAAACTCCTGGTGGCAACCTAATTTTTGATTCATGCTCCTTCTTTATACACTGAGTTTCTGTCATATCAAACTGCTGGTACAACCCAAACTAACTAAGGTTACATATGCCCATAACATGCATGCAAAGAAGACCCTATGCCATTGTCTCCCTGTAGGATTCCAGCTTCTCAAGCCCTCAGTGGCAGTATGGCCTTCCTGGTGCAACACACTCTCTAACACCAACCAGTACTGTCTATACTTTCTGGATTTCTATGACCACCTGTACATGCTTCCAATGATTATACTGTGTTCTATCACTTGCTTTCTGCATTTACATAAGCCACTGGAGGCACTTACACACACACACAAACACACACATACAGAAACGCACACACACACACAGACACACACACACACAGACACGCGCACACAGACACATACACACACAGACACGCACATGCACACATACACACAGACACACACACACAGAGACACAGACACACACAGACAGACACAGACACAAACACGCACATGCACACACAGACACACACAGACACATACACACATACACACACACAGATACACACACGCACACACACACAGACACGCACATGCACACAGACACGCACGCACACACACACACAGACACGCACATACACACACACAGGATGGGGTGGGGAGTGAGAATACCATTTGGGGAATACCAGATTCTCCATATCTTAGCACAGTTTTATAAGAACAACAAACACTTAGGGCTGAGTCATCTTTGAATTTTACTTCATGTTCTATTACTTGAAGTTTTCTCTATCTCTCTGCAAGGTTTTGATTACATTTCTGCATTTTTCTCTGCCTGAAACACATTCACTGTTCTTCTTCAAGTAAGAAGAATTGTGCAGGGAAAGAAAACCACAAGCATCTAAGCACACAGACTTGGATTCAAAACTAGCCCCAGCACTAATTAACTGTATGTCTTTGGCTATATACTACAGCCTCAAGAAGCTGGAGTTTCTAATACTGTGAACTGGAGTAACATTCCCCTTGAAGAGTTGTTCTAAGGATTCAATGAGATCATATCAAACACCGAGGCAATTAAAGTTAGTGCGCATTTTATATGAGATCAAATCACCTTTCAGTGAGACATTTCTTATTTAATCCTTGGAAAAGTGAGCTACACCCTTCCTGGATGCCCGCCCACACTAACTAACCTCTAATTTTGTTATAGTATTTATAGTATTTATTGAATTGCTTTTAAATTGTTTTTAAAAAGTTATTTGCATCCTGTATTAGATTAAAAGCTTCCATCTACAAAGATTTTTGTTTTATTCCTTGGGAAAATCACTCATTTAACAATTCTTCATCTAAATTTTCTTGGTTAGAAAGCTGAAGAGGCTCATGGAAAAAAGCACACTTGAATCAACCACAAACACAACTGCAGCTCAACATCCCTCTTCCTTCTCACTCATACCTATACTTTTAATATCTGTCAGTCTCTGAAGAGCATCTAGAAATCCAAATCAAACACAATGCATTCTGGTTACAGCATCAAACTATGAATGCTGAAAAAGAAAGAAGATGAGTACCACAAAAGAAATCATCTTTAATATCTAAAGGAAAGCCTTTACCAATCAAGAAATACATTCACAGAAGTAAAAAAAAAAAAAAAAAAATCAAACAAAAAAACAACCTAACAAAAAAGCCCTGAAATCCCAAAACACCAACCAAAGCTCAGTGGTTAGGAGCACTGTCTGCTCTTCCAGAGGTCCTGAGTTCAAGTCCCAGCAACCACATGGTGGCTCACAACCATCTATACTGGAATCTGATGCCCTCTCCTGACATACAGAGGTACATGCAGGTAGAGCTCTCATATATGTAAAATAAATAAATCTTTAAAAAAAAATTTAAAAAATCCAGGATTTTCTGAATAGGGCTACAAAAATACTAGGTTACAAAAACTTGGTGGAAAAGATACACATCAACAGTGAACTTACTCTTAATTCTTAAAAATGAGCCATGGCTGCACTTAGACTTTATTAAAGAATGCAAGCATTCATTTTCATATTCTTTTAGATTGAATTTCATAAGACCACTAAACAAGCCTCTACTTCAATTCTTTGCGTGGACTGATCCCTGTTTAAACGCCCCTCCTTTGAGTGGAATTTCTTCAGAATCAATTATCGTACGTTAAGGAATTAAGTTTTTATTAACATCGTTACTTATACTAGACACTCAACAAATATCTATTTGACAAACTATCAAAAGACTAATACTGAAGTTCTACTCTTTGGTAGCAAACTAACTAACCTACTGAGCTAGAAATGCTGGATATCAAGTCACATTCTAGACTCCACTGACAAACCAATGATGATGAGAGACAAGTGTTACAAACATCTGTCAATGAATGCAGTTCCACAAAGCAGCAATAATCTTTTTCTAACAGTAGCTATCTTAGGAATCCAACATTAACGAACAAAACACTGTTCTGTTTTCGTTCTGATTTGTTTTTTCCGGTGAGGGCGGAAAAGTGAAGATACAGATTAAAATATTCCTGATCCTAAATAGTGTAAATTTGGGAGAATATACATAAAAACATATTCTTAATGCATTCATGGGGATGGCGTGTTGGCCGGCTCCAACCTCAGGCTCTCGGGCTACGCTCGTATTTGTCTTCACTGGACACCTGGAAGTCTTTGTTCATCACCATAAGAAACCGAGAAAACCATCCCTTACTCTAAACTGGTCCAGAGCTGAGCTTTGAAAAAAAAAATATTATGCTTTTCCTTTCTTCTTGGTAGAGAGACTGGGAGATCTTCCTGATTGGAGAGATCCGCCCAGCTCGGTCCAAACTCTGCTGTTTTGTTTTCCAATGTCACAAGCAAATCAAGAGTCCCACAGACCGTGAAGCTGAGGCGATGCCAGGGCCGGCCCATCCAGGAAGCGCCCCTCTCCCAGTGCGGGTCTGCGAGGGCCCGCCCTCCTCGGCCCAGGACAGGGGCGCGGCCGCTCCTTCGCTCCGCGCCCCCACCCCTTCCCCGCACCTCCCGGGCTCGGGCTCTTCAGAGGGTCCCAGAAGGGCTAAGGTACCTGGAGGTTGGTGCTCGTGGACGCCATGGTGGAGATCAGAGGAGGGTCCCTGCGGACCGAAGCCGGGCGAGGACAGCCAGCGGTAGCGCTGTCAAGTCACGCCCGGGTCACAGTCCTCCGGAGGCTGGTGGCTCTGAGACACCGAGCAGCAGCCCCAGCTCTAGAGCTGTAAATCTACCAGGAACTCCACCAGCCACCCGACCCTCCTCACAAAACTTCCGCAATTTCGAGCCCCTTAGGGCTCTGGTCCCGCCTCTGGCCCGGGCACTTCCGTTTCGTCATCCGCGCACGCGCGAACCAGTCACCCAGGATGCATTTCGTCCCAGATGAACTCTCGCGAAATGAGAACAGGACGCTATGATGCGGAAGTCATGCTTATCGCCTGTGTGGGATTTGGATTGAATTCTGGCGCAGAAAAGGAATACTAGTTACACTGATCGAGTATCGAGTATTAACATTTTAGTTTTAATAAGCATATTATGGTCATTTAAGATACTAGTAGAGGAAGCTAAATGACAAATATATTGGAATTCTCTGTAGTTGCAACACAAACATTTCAAAGTACATTTTTTGTTTGTTTGTTTGAAATTACTGCTATTTAGTCCTTATATTTTAGCAATAAATTTTCTGTTGTGTATGTCAAATATAAATTGAGCCTTTACCTCTACTGACTAGTATTCACAGTATTGAGGAGTACTGTGCACACTACCAGGGGAATGGTAACCATCAATCCAACTATAAACCGTGGGATCTACAGTGGTGAACTGCCTGCAGATACGCTGGTGCAATAATGGTACAAATGTGGGAATAACCAACCACTCTCTGATTGGACTTAAGACCCACTCCATGAGATGGAACCCAAATGTGACACTGCTTAGGCATCCACGACCTTTAGACTGGACAATCTATGGGCTTAGGAGAAAACCAAATACTGTTGTTCTGGTACAGGAACACAGTAATAAAAATGACTCCCAACAATATTCTTTGTTGCTTTACTCTCCAATCATAAAGAAGCTTCCTCTTGTAGTATATGGGAACTAACCTAGAGACCCACAACTGGACAATGAGAGTGAAAGACCTAGGAGCACTCAGGCCTCAATGGGATGTCTTCAACACACTTCTCCCATCTGTGCTCAGGGAGCTATGCAGAAGAGGAGGAGGAAAATCTCTTAAGAGCCAGAGGAGTTGGATGACTCTAAGCAAACAGTCTTCCAGACACAAAATGACTGATGCACATAAAAACTCACAGATACTGTGTCAGCATGCACAGGGTTCAAGTCGGATGGAGTCCCGACACTGAGAAGGGGAAGCAGACATGGACTCCCACCCCTAAACAATAAGCTATCTGTAATTGATACCCACTTGCAAAGGGAAATTTTCTCCAACGGAGTCTCACTGGATATACAAACTGCACTTAAGGAAAGTCCCCATGCTAGTAGTAGATGTCCAACACAAACAAACAATATGGTATTTTTTTGTAGATATTTTGAGTCATACTGCTTTGGGCTTTTTTTTCCTAACTTGTCTTTTGCCTTATATTAAAGTTTCTAATCTTGTGTTTTTATTGAGTGTGTGTGTGTGTGTGTGTGTGTGTTTTCTTTTTCTGCCTGTTTACTTTCCAAAGAGAGAAAAAGCAGAATACGGAGGTGGGTGGGTGGGTGGTGGAAGGGATCTGGGAGTAATTGGGGAATGAGAAATCACACTCAGGATATATTAAATGGAAAAACTTTTTCAATATAAAATAAAATGGAAATGGAAAAATTTTTATATGTATAACAATTTACAGATATGTGTGCATATATTTTATCTTACTGAACTCTGTGAGAAATGTTGTGTCAGATTTTTATAAGTAAAGATACTAATTGGGTGACAAGAAGACACTTTGCCCAACTGGAGAGTGAACTCAGGTCACTTATCCCCAAGGGCAATCTCATCAGAGAACCGTGATAAATGAGTGGAGGCTGAATGCACAGTAACATTGGAGAGGAGGCTCAATCCTGATCATGTGAATGAAGATGCCTTAGGGAGTGATATTTGAACTGAATCTGAATTCTTAAATTGATTTCCATAGAACCAGGCCACTTCAGACAGCAATCATAACAAGAATAAATGAACAGATGAACACCACCCAACATGTTTATGAAAGGCTGGCATGCAGGAAGCAGAAACACTTTGGAGAAAGATTGGCAAGAAATGAAGCTAGAAATATATATCAGATGTCACTGATAGGTGCTCAGGGATTTGTGTGTTAGGATTTTCCTGATGGTAGTAGAGTTTGTGGAAGCCCAGCATTGTTGGTCCTTCTAGATTTTCTTTCTGGTGAAATTGTGATTGGTGGGATATTGGCTTTCTGAAGATGGAACTGAGAGCCTATTGTAGAATGGACCAAGAGAAAGCAGGTAATAGGATGAAGTAACAGGTGTCTTCTTTCTACTCTTTGGGAAAGTAGGCATAGAGCCAACAGGATATTCCCCATTCCTGGAGAACAGACCTTACTTCCTGTATCATAGGCTTTGATTAGTAGTAGACCATTTTCCTCAATTGCTTTCGATAGACTCATCTTGTTAAATAAACACAGCAATCCTTTAAGAGCATGTTTCCGTGTCACTTCCTCATGGAGTCCTGGAAACGTCTTCATTCTCACTGTTATGTGCTGAGTGCTTGTGTGTTGCAAATATAGTATGTCTGTTTCCCTCACTGGCACAGTATCCTATGTTTCTCGGGATAAAATCTCCAAGGTTCCAGTGGTCCATTGTAATCCCCAGGCACTAAACCTTCCATATTTTATAACTCCCTCTGTCCTTAATCTTGACACACATCCACAGATTATGTGCTTACATAATCAACGTTAATAGAAGAAGCTCCCCTTCCTCAAGGGAAACCTTTCGGGGAAACACTTTCTTGCCTCAAGAATTTTGGAAATAAGGGATATCAGTGGAACTCAAGGTGGCATTTGTGGATTTAGCCTTTGAAAGACTTTCACATGAAATGATAGAATCCATCTCTGTCTTAAATGACAGACATAAAGGAGGTGCAAAATAGTAAGACCTCCATACATCCAGCACAGCCACCCATGTGCACCCAGAAGTCGGGTCTCTACTTGTTGAGTTTCCATCTCTTCCATGACCTGGAATACAACTGGTAATCAGGCCAAGTGGTGGCAGGACTGGTCTTGTGAACCAGGTGACTCACCTGCATTCTCAGACTGGAAACCTGTTGGCCCACTTGGAGTGGAATATTTTCTGAATATACTGAAGTACTGTGCAAACCAAGGCCTTTGTCAACTTAGGCTAATCTTTTCATTCTTTTCTCTTTTTTTTTTTTTTTGGTTTTTCGAGACAGGGTTTCTCTGTGTAGCCCTGGCTGTCCCGGACTCACTTTGTAGATCAGACTGGTATTGAACTCACAGAGATTTGCTTGCCTCTGCCTCCCGAGTGCTGGGATTAAAGGGGTGTGCCACTATGCCCGACATCATCTTTTTATTCTTTTAAAAAAAGTTTTTACTTTATTTATGTGTGTGGGTGTTTTGCCTGAATATATTTTTGTGCACCACATGCTTGCCTGATGCCTGTGGAGGTCAGAAGAGGGCATCAGATCACCTAGAAATGGAGTTACAGATAACTGTCAGCCATGATGTAGATGATGGCCATTGAACCTGGGTTCTCTGGAAGAGCAGCTGGAGCTCTTAAATGCTGTGCCATCTCTTCACCCCCACCCCACCTTTTTTTCTGAAGCCACAGCAGACTTGGAAGGTGAGATATGGGTTTGGTGATCAGCCTGTCATTGTCAAAAAGGTTTATTTTTATTTGCATGTGTGTGTGTGTGCAGGTGACCGTGGTGGACAGAAGAGGACATTGGATCCCCTGGAGGTGGAGGGCAGGTCATTGGCAGCTGCCTAATGTAGGTGCTGTGAACTGAACTTGGATCTTTGGGAAGAACATCAAGCACTCCTAACTGGTTGAGCAACCTCTCCAGTCCACATAGAAGTTTAAAAAGCTCTTCACATATTTAAAGTAGCATATAGTTGTAACAGTAAATTTTTATTTATCACACATATATTTGTCAATACTTAACAATTACCTAACAATTGTCTATAAAATTCCTAAATCCTAAACCCAAACCCTAACTCTGAAACCTAGCACCTAAAACTTCTTATTACCTATAATACAAGCATTTAATATTAATTAACCTAAGGTTCTCAAAAGGATATTTTTCTCTGAGTGTGGGTCCTGATGGATGGCTGGTCTTCATACAATTTTTCAGTTTTAAAGTCAATGGGTCAATATCAGAGGGTGAAATGTTGGGGTAGTGGTAAGCATTCTAAATGTTAACTAATTGGTCCTGCTTGCTGTCTGTTTCTTAAATTGACTCTGATTGGTTAAATAAAATGCCGAGGCCTGAGATTGGGCAAAGACAGAGAAAGGTGGGACTTCCTAACAGGAAGCCTGTGCTTTAGACAGAGAAGAAAACATTCCAGCTAGCAGCTGGGAGAAGAAGAACATTCCAGCCAGGAGCAGCAGGAAGGAGGCACACACCATGTGTTAGAAAAAGGAACCTCATTCCGCATGGCCAGGAATATCGGCATGTCGTGGAGAATGGCAGTCCAAGGGGACGTATGTATATATGGGGTCATATTTGGGTAATAGAATTAAGAACTAGCTTAGATGGGCTAGGATTGCACAATTCAGGCCAAGGCTTGTTAAAATCCACATGGTGTCTGTGTACTCATTTGTAAAGGCTGCTTAAAGATTAACAACTGCAGTGTCAATTAACTATAATATAAATACTGGGTAAATAATTTAATTAGCCATATTTCTTTTTACAGTGAAACTTTCTGATGAGATTGTGATTTGTGTTTTTCTGACAGTTGAGGAAAATGTTGAGTGAGTCAGGAACAGGAGAGAGAGAGTGAACCCTCTGTCCACATGAATCCTGCCTTAAATATCTTCACCTGTCAGGCGAAGCTTTCATGCACTTTTCAAGTTATGTACCTTAGCTCAGTCTTTTTCAAAAAAGCTTATTGAAGAGGGGCGTGAATTCACAAGTGGTCCCCAGATGTGGGCAGGTGCCTCAGGGCATGTCATTCAGATGTTTTTCGAAGAGAGCTGTGAAATGACAGCAGACCTCCGGGGCGGGCGGACACCTCAGGGGGCATGTCCTGCCCCTAGCCCTAAGATCAAAGAGGTCCTGGTCCTTGGTGAGTTCCCAAGGACATGTCACTTTGGAAGTAAGTCTTTTATCTTAAAGTCCAGCTTTATTCCAAATTCCCTATGCTATTATATGCTAACACTAAACCTATCGCACATAGTAATTATAATAAGTAGGGATTTCACTATGGCATTTATATATATCTATTAGTGTATATTTTAATAATGTTTACTCCCGTTTTTTTTCTACTTTAATATATTGTGTGTCTGGGTGTGTGTTGACTATTGAGGTTTATTAGGATTGAGTACAGGAGTATGGGTGGCAGTTGTATACATATGCACACATGCACCTTACCAGTTACTACATTACTGAAGAAAAAGGACATAGTAGCTTTAAGTATCTAATGAACACACCTTCAGAGTGACTTTTACAGTTGTCTTTATACCAGGAAAAATTAATTATGGTAACTGTCACTACCTCAACAAAAAGATGTGTAGTGAGGGCCTGTGATGGTTAATCTCAGTTGAGATGTAGAATCACCTGGGAGATAGGCCGCACCCATGCCTGTGGGGGATTATCTTGATTAAGTTAGTTGATGTTGGGAGACATGCCCACCCTGGGTGGCATCACTTCTTATGCTCAGAGAATGAAGAAGAGAAAGTGAGCTGAGCACAGCAGTCATTGCTTTCTTCTTCCTGACTTTGGATGCAGGTGACCAGCTGCTTCAAGCTCCTGCTGCCTTTACTGAATCATGATGGGCTGTGTTTCACTCTCAATCAGCCCTTTCTCTATGAAGTTGCTTTACTGGGTGTTTTGTCACAACAGCAGGAAAGGATCTAGGGCAAATATTGAGGTGGAATCATCTTTAGTTCAAGACGCCAGCCTTCATGCACTTATTAGTGATGAGTTTCAGAAGCAGGACCAAGTTCAGGCATAGGATGTCCCAGCCCTGAGCAGCATTATCTTCCCAATAGTGACAATATAATCATTAAGTTAATGATTATTTTTATGAGCAACAGAATTTTGAATAATGTTCCCTGTGCTTAGTGAACATTTTCACAGGAGCTATAGTATATCTTAGTGGTTCATGTTTCCATTTGATTTTTAAATCAAGTCAACTCTACAGGGTTAAGCAGAAATAAAGTCAACACAGTGTAAGAGGAATGGTTATGTGTCATACTAGAAAAGACTCAAATCTAATTTTTCTCACATTGTATTTTTCTTTCTGAAAATAGTGCAGCCCTTGGTTCTCCTTTTACGAGCTCAACTGTACCCATACCAACCAAATCTTTGTTTAAACCTTGGGCTTTGCTACCATCTTCCTTTTCAAAATCCATCAACATATATCAGTTCATGATTCTATAAAACTTCCTTTTTTAGAAATAGGATGTGATGGTTCATTTTAAATACCAGCTTCATGGGGTTTATGCATGTGGACATGTGCATGTGAGTGAGTGTAGGAGGCCAGAAGAAGGACTGGATCTCTTGGTGCTGGAGCTATAGGTAGTTATATGTCCCAGACCTGGGTACAGGGAACTGACCTTGGGTCTCCTGCAAGAACAATGTGCACTCCTAACCACTGAGCCATCTTTCCAGTCCTCAACTATAAACAGTTATAAACGATTTAATTGTTTGCATGAAAAAGCACAAATTGGTTGTATTTACGTAGAACACACAGAGAAGCTTCATGCTTCAGTCATTAGCTGAACACTGAGTGAGTAGCCCTTGGTAAAATTTTAAGTGTAGATAATACACTAGGCAGAGGAGCCATGAAGACAGAGTAGTGATACCTGAGGAAAAGGTCAGCTTGAGCAAAAAACCTCAGGATTACAAACAGTCTATGTTTTTCTATACGACTTCTCAGTTTCGGTGTCTAATACATGAAGATAGATTTGAGAGACTGGAAAGGTGGCTGAGCAGGTGGGTACTGTTCTTTCTGAAGATCTAAGGTTAGTTCCCTGCATCCACATCAGATGGCTTAAAGCCACCAGTAACTCTAGCTCCAAGGGTCCAGTGCCTCCTTCTGACCCCCGCATCCACCGGCACTTACAGACACATACCCACACACTTAGATACGCATGGTTAAAAATAAAAATAAAATCTTAGGAAAATGTAGGTTTGGAAACAGGTTTGAAATAGTTAGATGAAAAACCAAACTTAAGAATTGCCTGAAGCTGATGTTTCAGAGGGCATTAAGGTCAGGTTTTTAACTCAGCAAGACATTTAATACTCCTGTTCCCACACTAGGTGTAATTAAGTTGGATTTTTAGATCAAAACATGTGGCATGGAATTATTTTACAATTATTTTATTTGACTGTGTGTGGTGGCGAATTCCTTTAATCTCAGCACTCAGGAGGCAGAGGCAGGCAGATCTCTGTGAGTTCAAAGCTAGCCTGGTCTATAGAGTGATTCCAGGACAGCCAGGGCTGTTACACAGAGAAACCCTGTCTCAAAAATCCAAAAGGAAAAAAATATTTTATTTGTGTGTGCGTGCATGATGTGCTTCTTGTAGGGTTCAGTTTTCTCCTTCCACTGTGGGTCCCAGTGGTCAGCCTCAGGTAGTCACAGTGATCACATCCATTTGACATATAAGCAAAAATTCCAGGCCAGGGAGAACGCTCATTGTGGAATGGACTCCAAGAACAGACATTAGAGTTGGCAACACAGCTGTGCCTGAACCAGTGATTTTTTTCAACTAGTCAGTTAGCCAATGCTGGCTGAGATTGTGATGCGTATGCTGCACTTGAATGTGATTTCCAATAGGTTCAAAAGAGAAACATGGTGCTTTCTTCCTGAAACTGTGTATTACATTTGGAAAAAACAAGCACAAAGCGGCCTTTGTGTCCCAAGATGATTGAGAAATATAGCGTGTGCTGTACGGAGTTAAAAACAAGTGGTGAGAACAGCCTGGGTTCAACAGTCGCAGTAAATGCAGGACCTGAAGTATGTCTGTTCCAGAAACTGGACACAATGAAGGAATTTACTTGTTCATATAAAAACTCTCAGTGCTACCAAGGAGAACTTTCTTTTCATATTATTCAAATTGAAATTACAAAATGGAAGTCCTGGAAGCCCAAATGTTTATTCATAATCTTGGCCAAAGTCCATGTTGGAGGAACAAGAGTAAGTTAAAAACCACTGCCAATTCAATTATTTAATTTAACTGTATTAGAGCCCAAGTTGCCAAATGATCTCATTACCAAATTATATCCTAAGGTCATCCTGGGAAATTAAGCTCTCTGATGCCAAGCAAACTATCCCCAAGGGT
This sequence comes from Lophiomys imhausi, assembly GCA_907164525.1. Classification (NCBI taxonomy): domain Eukaryota; kingdom Metazoa; phylum Chordata; class Mammalia; order Rodentia; family Muridae; genus Lophiomys; species Lophiomys imhausi. Next base: position 1,418,313 of record CAJQZJ010033173.1, read on the forward strand.
AATTCCTGGCCAATGATATATTTTGAAGTTGCTAATGGCTGTGTTTTTTCATAGGAAAATTTTATCTCTGCTCCTAGTACTCTTGGATATTCCTGTAGCTTACTCAAGCTAGAGTAACAAAGCTTTAGAGCAAAGTGTATCACATAAAACACACCCAGGGGGACCTGTAAATGACAGTACATGATAGTTCAAAAAGAAATTTTTGTAATAGGTTTTGGGAAGAGGAACATAGGTCTGTACAACTGTGTGGGGTCTAGGGAGATAGCTTGGTGAATAATTTGTTTACCTAAGTTCAGATTGCTAACACTGACATAAAAATCTAGGTGTTGTTCTGTTCACTGCGGTTCTGCAGACAGGAAGGTCCCTTGAGTTTACTGGTCCACTACTCTTGCTGAATTGGTAAGCTCTTGGTTTAGTGAGAGACTCTCTCAAAATAGTGGAAAGCAATAGAGAGAGACACCTGATACTGACTTCTGATCTCTGTATCCGTGCTCCCAAGCTCTTGTACACACACACACACACACACACACACACACACACGCTTCTAGAGTTAGTCACAAATGACTTGTATATATTACTCTGACAAGGTGTTCACAGTTACACACACACACACACACACACACACACACACACACACACACACACGCTTCTACAGTTAGTCACAAATGACTTGTATATATTACTCTGACAAGGTGTTCACAGTTATTGAAAGTCCAGTGTTGAGATACCATGCCTGGAAGCATTATACATGAAGACATGAAAATCCAGCAGTGTTGTTCACTATTCACTCTTCATGATTGTGGGCTTATTTTTTCAATGATGCAGCTTTTTAGAAGCAAGAAGTTCAAGTTCCCTCTTAAAAGAGAAAAGTATACTATACCTGTTGAGCCAAGAAACAACCCAACACAAAGCAGTTTGACTGTGCCAGGAACAAGTGAGAAACTCTAGAAAATGATTATCATAGGAGCTTCCAAATGGAAGATCTAGGTCAAGAGATAAACTTGGGAGGGAGGTATAGACATTGGCTTATTCATAAGTTGGATCTCTTCAGAGACCACAGAATGTAAAGTATCATGTAATTGGTCCAAGTTGCCAACGCATCAATCAAGAGATCTTTACTGGGCTGACTGTTATGTGAAAGACATATAATCCTTCAATTCCTTCTACAATTTCTCAAATGGGAAAGAGGAGCATTATGCATGGCTCGTGTAACTCATGGGTATTACAATGCTAATATGTCTTAGAAATAACAGTGATGTAGTGATTCTACTATGGTATGTCTGCTCACTGTGGTGTGGTGGACAGGGCTCTCTCTAGGTTTAGAATCTTGAAGTTCTAGGTTTGAATCCGGACTTCAGTTTAACAGCCCAAAGCCTTTCTTAGAGAGTTAGAGGGGATCTGCATAAAAGGACAGCCCACCTTAGAACTCAGTTGCAACATGAAGACTCTGTTTCCATTTGGCCTCAGCAAGGGCGGCCTCTCCACTCCTACCTTGAGGAGACAGGTCAGAATTTGGTTCCTCTGAGTAGCCAGTCCATTCCCGGCACTGTTTGCTAGACTATGCTCACGTTTGTCACAAATTATTACAGAACACTGATTTCTTCCAATAGGAATGGATTGTGAACTCTGAGAACAGGGATGGTGAATAGATTGGGGGGGGGCATTTCCCCAGGGAAAAGGTTAAGACGAGATATGTTATTAAGGATCGCCCACTTGTAAGTGTCAACAATAAATCCTAGTTCCCAAACTAGTGAGTAGCCAGTGCTTGAAGAGGGATAAATCACTTAGCTAGGAGTCAGCCCCAGAAACAAACCCCACTGGCAAAACATGGCAGCTTTACAATTTTTGGAGGGTCATACTGGTAGCTGGGAGATAAAGAAAGTGGCCAAGGATGGCACAAACATGTGTGCTATTCTGTTTTACTAAAAGAAGGAGGAGCACCCAACAGTACCCACAATGTGGTAAAAATGCAGAAACACAGGGCTGTAGGGCCAAGATCTGCCAGGAATCGTGGTTACAAAAGAGCAATCTAAAATATGATAAAATAAAATTGTGAGGGGAAGAAGCTTCATTCAGTCAGCAATGTAGCTCTGGCTTGGAGCCTGTGGGAATCGGCCTAAACCCCCGTGGGACCTGTGTGTTATGTGTCAGAAACAACTACAAGATCTATCTGCGATACACAATAAAGGCAACATTTCATATACCTGAGTAAAGTAATGCTCTCCCAACAGAGGTCAGGAGTGAGCCTTCCTAAGTTTATGTGCTCAGCAGTATCCATCAAAGAGTTCAATGCTGTCTTAGCTACGCTGAGGCCCTAGGCCAGTGGTTCTCAACTTTAGGGTCGTGACCTTTTGGGGGGTCATGTGTCAGACATCCTGCATATTACATCATTACATTACCTTCCATAACAGTAGTAGGATTACAGTTATGAAGCACCAGTGAAATAATGTTATGGTTGAGGGGTCACCACAACATGAAGAACTGTATTAAAGGGTCACAGCATTAGGAAGGTTGAGAACCACTGTTCTAGGACCATAGCTGTAAAGTCTTTTTTCATTTTTCTCCTAGCAAAAAATGTTATTCCCTGCCATTAAGTATTTCATAGAAGTAAAAATAAAGGTGGAATACTCCCCCACCACCCCCATTCACTGAGCATCCACTTCAGGCCACAAAGCCCAGCTATCTGTCTCTCATCTTTATAGCAACCTTTTAAAGGAGATTACTGATCTCATTTTAAAAAGAAGAGTAGGGGGCTAGAGAGATGGATCAGTGGTTAAGAGCACTGTCTAGTGCTCTTCCAAAAGTCTTGAGTTCAATTCCAGCACCCACATGGTGGCGCACAATCATCTGTAATGGGATATGATTTCCTCTGCTGTCATGCAGTGAGACATTCAAATAGAGTACTCATATAAATAAATAAATAAATAAATAAATAAATAAATAAATATTTAAATATTTAAATATTTAAAAAAATAAAATAAAAAGAAGAGTAAATTTGAAAGTATTGAGGTGGTCGTCCCTGGGTCTCACTTCAAAATCGCTAAGGCGTTTGTTCCTATCTCAGCTCCTCAGGAGTCAAACATGAACTCAAAAACACTCCTCTAATGTGCATGGTGACCTCAAGTACTGTAATTATGCTTTGAGGAACTTATTTAAAATAGCAAGCCATTTTAGAGATAGGCAACATGGATAAGGAAACTGTAGGAAAGAGGGGTAATAATAGCTGGGTGTGGTTGTGTGCTTCTGTAGTTTCAGAGAGTCACCTGGGACCTGGACTTCCAGGACAGCATGAGGGATGCAAGGTGTTGGGGCGTGGTGGTACCGATTGTGGTTGGTGCAGATTCTTCTTAGAGACCTTTCAAGGAGTGAGTTTTGTTCTTGTTTTGCCCCCCCTCACTGAGTGCAGAAGCTCACACTCTTTTTTAAGACTAACACAGGGAAGAAAAGCAAGTGTTGGGTAATGGACAGGTGAGTGTGAGTAGAGTTTCAGGTTCAGTCTAGTTTTTTGTCTACAGGTAAGGACAGTAGCAGAAGCTAGGGTGAGCAATAGGAAGGAGTACAGGAAGTTACTGGGAATGGCTTACCATGAGTGTGAGACCCATCTGCCCTCCTGCTCCCTGAAGATGTGTATATGGCATGGAGGGTGGAGCCAGACTTATCTCTGTTGCATAATTGATCTTATAAGAATCCATTTACATGCTTATGGAGGTAAATGTAATTGTAGTAGATTTGTAGGCTTCTTCTGTTATTTTTAAATAGTTCTGTGACTGATTGAAAATTACTAAAAAAACAAACAAACACCCTTAATTTGAATTTTATGTGTATGGGTGTTTTATCTCCACATGTGTCTGTGTATCACATGCATGCAGTGCCTACAAAGGCCTCAAGAGGGTGGCAGATGCCCTGAAACTGGAGTTAAAGATCATGAGTCATGTGGGTGCTGGGAGTCAAACCCTGGTTATCTGGAAGAGCAACCAGTGTTCCTAAACACTAAGCCATCTCTCCAGACCTGAAAGAACTTAAAAAAAAGAAGAAAGAATTAGAAGATAGTTTGTCAAGTGCACTAATGCAGAAAAGAGAAGAGTGTGTCAAGAGTGTGTGATTTCCCCTCTTCTAAATGCCCCTTCCTTATTCAAAGGACCCACAGTTACAGTATCTAGGATTGCTGTAAACAGAAGGTGGGTTCAAACAACAGAGACATTCTCTCACAGCTGTGGAGGGTGAAAGTCTGACGTCAAGACTATCTGAAGGCTCTAGACAAGTATCAACCCAATGTCCACCCAGCTAATCATCCACAAGTCCTGATGTGTCTCTGCCCTGATCACCACTACATACCTGTGGGAGTGTCTGTTCCAAGTTACTCCTATTTATTATGAGAACATCAGGACAAGAACTCTGACTAGCAGCAATATACCAAAGCAAACAAATTTATCATCCAAATATTTCAAGAAGGTTCCAAAAAGAACCAGAACTTGGGCACAATTAACTTCATAAAAGTAACTGCCATTGAGACCCTAACTATGACAGGGCATTAAATATTGACTACCAATTCTTCCCTTGTTATAAATGGCAGGATGAAGCTCTTTTATAAATAATAACATCAGGACAATTTGTAATTTTATTCATCAGTGTCTAAAGAACAGAAAGAAACATTCAACTTTAAAAAAATATGTAATTCACATGATTTTACAAAAAAAATTAAATAAATTATATATTGATTTTTTTGTTTTTTGTTTTTTGAGACAGGGTTTCTCTGTGTAGCCCTGACTGTCCTTGACTCACTTTTTAGACCAGGCTGGCCTTGAACTCGCAGAGATTCACCAGCCTCTGCCTCCATCGCCAGGCATATATTGATTTTCATTTTCTTGATTTATGGGCTTATGAAAACAGTTTCCCAATATTAGGTTCATCGGCAAATTTTAAAGACATTTATTCTCTCATTTCGTATGAATTAGCTTCATTTTTCTCAGTTTAACTCACTTATCTGTTAATAAACAATCTCAAATTAGTTAAAAAAAGAATTTCTATTCTGAACAGTGCCAAGTGGCTGCTTTGGTTTTCAGCAAGTGTGGTAACATCGCCATCTACTGGCATCTCTTAGAAACTACAACCTCCTATTCTCTAAGCTCGAAGAGGATTTCAAAATGAGTTCTTAGTTGTGGTTTCTTGAAAATTGTCAGGGAATAGTGGAGTATGCCTTAAATCCCACCATTAAAGAGGCAGAGGCAGGTAGATCTCTGAGCTTGAGCCCAGTGTGATCTACAAAGTGAGTTGCAGGATGGCCAGTGCTACATAGAGAAACACTGTCTTAAAAACAAAACAAAACAAAAAGGAAAGGAAAACCAAAAGTTGTCCGAGGTGGCAGCATCAGGGAGGGAACTTGATTAGAAAATGATCTGAGAAATAAGTTTGAGCCACAGATCTCCAGGTGCTATTAAAAGTTGTACAATGCTGTTTAGTAGAAAAAGCGTGAGTCATATGCATAATCAAAATTAAAAATTTTTCTAATAACCTTTTTTTTTAAATTAAAAATTAAACAAGCATCTGGAAGTATAGCTCAGTGGTAGGACATTTGCCTAGTATTTGTAAGGTCCTGGGTGCCCTCCTCAGTGCTATGAAAACAAAAACCAAATGGACCAAACAAATTTCAATGATACATTTTTATTTTACCTAAAGCTTCCAAAGCATTATCATCCCCAAATTTTGTCATAATAAAAAGAGGGAAGATATATGCACTCTTATGTTGCTGAGACTTTGAAATCTGGTGGTTTCTCTGTTTGGCCCATCTCAGTGAAGACCAGCCACATCCAGGTGATCAGTAGTCCCTGGAGCTAGCAGCTGTCATAGTGGACAGTGTAGGACTGACCACCGCAAGGGCAGGCTGCAAGGCACACCATATTCACAGTTTCACCATTTACCATCTACATTTTACACTGGTTTAGAATCTATCTAGAAATGGCCCATTACACTTTGATACATCATCTTCCAAGGACCTAAGGTATGATGTATTTTTATGTGATTGCTGGTGGAGCACGAGTTCAATCGTGGACCTGGAAGGTGTGCAGCATTACATACGTAGACTTTCAAGCAGTCAATCTTCTGTTGTTTTATGATGCCAGGACTGGAACTCAGAGCCTCCTGCATTCTGTACAGGAGCTCTGCCACTGAGCCACATCTCAGACATTCAGGCTTCTGGGCCAGCAGTTGTGTTCATGGGAACTGAAGCATAGGAACATGAGGAAAATCATGGCTTTGGGTACGAAGCACTTGTTTGCTGGATGGGCCTACGTCTTTCTTCCCAAATTCTTCAGTCTCCAAATGGTTGTAGCCAGCAGCTATGTGTCTTTACATATATGAAATAAAGCATATAGTGGATTAGAATAAATGCATAATGAAGCTAATTATGTTTCTTATTGATCATGAAGATTTTTTTTTCTTTCAAGGCCTTTTGTTGGGTTTAAATTAGAAGGAACTGTAGGTTTTCTTTTCTTTTCTTTTCTTTTGGCTGGGGGGAGTCTTCTAACCCAGAAGTAAACTCTGTCTAAGTAGGAAATGACAGTTGCAGAAGGAGAGTCCTGACTGTGGTGATTCAATATGATCTTGTTATATTGGGCAAAATCGTAGCATATACCCAGCTATAAAAGTTGTTTCTTTTTTATAGTATGTAATTTATATAGAATGAATATCATGACACTTCCAAAGATTTATTTTCTTTTCAATGTGTGTGTGCATGCACGGGGGTGTTGGGGGACACAGAGGCCAAGACATTGGACCCCTGTGGAGCTGAGCTGGGGCTATAGGTGAGCTGCTCACTCTCTCCCCTCTCCCACCCAACTCTCCCTCTGCCTCCCCGCACCATGACTTGAGGGAAATTTGGGTCCTATGTAAGAGCAATACACACTCTTTTTTTTTCCTTTATTTTTTATTTCTTCAAGTTACATCTCAATCGCAGTCCCCTCCCTATTCCCGCTCCAGTCCCACCCTCCCACCCTCAACCCCCCATCCTCTTCCCTTTTTTTTTTCTTTTAAGTTTAAGGTATATCTTATTTCCCCCTACAGTTTCTCCTTTCAGTCCAACAAATGGCTCTTTCTCTTATAATAACAAATACAATACAGTACAACACAGGTAATTAGGCCACAGTTATGAGGGTTATATGGCTTAACGTACATTCCCAATGACCAGTCCATATGTATTTGGTACCTGACTTTAACATTCTACTATCTAACCATCTCCATGAGTTTAAAGGTCTATATCTGACTCAACATTCATACTAACTTGCAACACAATTTTAAAAGTATCTTCTTAGATCTATAATACTCTCTTGACTCCTAAACAACTCAAAATTAAATTATGAGACTCTAGCTATCTGTTCTTCAAGCACCTCAGAGACCTGAGAGGGATAAATATATCTGATTTTATAGGAAGTACAGGGCCTGCAGCTTCCCAAACTAAGAAATGACATACCTGTGGCTGCCTGGACAGTTCCCATTTTCTCTCCATACATTACAGCATCGATCTTCAGTCGCAATACACACTCTTAATTGTTGTGCTATCTCTTCAGCCTTGCCACTTTCAAAGCAACGTTTTAGTGAATTGGTTCTGGTCTTTACCCCTGAGTTGTGTGGCTCACTTCCTCCTCTGTACCTCTCCCCTTCCCTGAGTGTCCTCACATTTGAGCAGTTGTCATAGAACTTCCATGTCTCCAGATAGCATGCTCACACCTCAGCTTGTAGATATTTCAGTTCTAGTTGTCAACTATTCCGCGGGTTCTCAACCTGTGGGTCATGATCCCTTTAGGGGTCACATATCAGATATCCCGCATATCAGATCTTTACATTACAATTCATAATAGTAGCAAAATTACAGTTATGGAGTAGCA
>CAJQZJ010033173.1:1426202-1442195 GCA_907164525.1 Lophiomys imhausi
TCACTTCTCCTCTTCCTTCGCTCTCTCCCTGCCCTACAGGCCTGGCCCTTCCACAGTTCCACTGCTCTTCCTCCTCCGCGTGCATCTTCTGGTCCTATTGCTTCCTCCATGTTAGACTGCAGTCATTCATGTCCCTGCTTTGTGACTGAACTGATTGGTGTTCAAGGAATTATGAGTTAGCCAAAGTAGATGGCAGCTTGTGGTTGCCTTTTGAAGCAGGTCCTGGAATGCCAGCAGCCACTAAAGCCACCTAACGGAAAATTCACTGTAGACTTTCATGTCAGACTCACCGTCTCTCCATACTTATTAGGGTAATTTTTTTTTAATCTTAGAATTTCATACACGAGTAGTATATTTATATAATTCCCGTGCCCTCTTCTTTCTTGTCTTCAATTTCTACAATTACTGTTTTAAACACACACACACACACACACATACACACACACACGCACACAGACACACAAACGCACACACTAAGCCCATTTAATGTTGCTCTTATGCACATGCGATCATGTATGACCCCTTAGAAGATTTAGACAACCTATCAGGGTGCTTGTTCTTGGAGAAGATTAATTTGTTGTCTCAACAGCCACAAATTGCCTGTAGCTGTTTCTGTTTCTCTCTCTCTCTCTCTCTCTCTCTCTCTCTCTCTCTCTCTCTCTTTCCTTTTGGATTCTCAAGACAATGTTTCTCTGTGTAGCCTTGGCTGTCCTGGAACTCCTTCTGTAGACCAAGCTGGCCTCAAACTTAGAGATCCACTTGCCTCTGCCTCTAGAGTGCTGAGATTAAAGGTGTGTGCCACCACTGCCCGCTGCTTATATCTCTTCATCTAGGGGTGGGACTATCCATATTGGCCTGCTGACTGGTGCTGTTATTTTACAGGTGTTGTTTAGGCAGTTGTATTGTTGAGGTTTTATGGATATAGTTTTCCTATCATTTCTGGAAGACACTCTCTAACAAACATCCTGGTCCTCTGGCCTTAACAATTTGTCTACCTCCTCTTCTTCAATGTTCCCTGAACCTTAGGTAGGAGGCTGGCATTGTAGATGTACCAACTTGGTTTGGGTCCCCATAGTCACATATTGTCTGCATTTTGACCAGTTTTGGAGCTCTCTAGAGCCTACAGAGGGACTTCTTGATGAGAGGTGAGAGTTACACTTATCCATGGATATAAGGATAAACATTTACAATGCAGTTAGAAATTATTCTGGTTTAGGAAAATGGCAGAAAGCTTCTAGGCTCCATGGGCCTCACCAGCCATGGATAGGTTTACAGTACCATGCATGAATTTATCTCTGTTTGAGTCCAGTTACACAGCTGTTGTTTACCCCTAGATAAACGTGTCACTAATTGCATCATTGGGGATATCTTGCCAGGCCGGTCATTGCTGGGGTTTGTGGGCTTTAGATCTGGGCAGCACTATTGATTGCTTTTGTCCCCTTGCAGTTTGAATAGCACCTTCTAATGTTACAAGAACCAACCCTCATGGAGGGGCTCCCCAGGCCATATCCAGTTCCATTGCTACAAGTCCTGTGTTGCAAGTGTGTGATGTCTTCACAGATTCCAGTATATAACTTGAATCGACCGAAGAGGAAAGAAAGTAGAAAGCGACCATGGTAGGCAGGAACAAAGAGTTCTAGAGAACGGAATAGGAGGACAAAAGTTCCATGAAAGGGAAAATGGGAAAACATGGGGAAGACTTTAACTGGGGAGAGGAAGAAAGGATAATAGGGGCAAGAGAGAGAGAGAGAGAAAGAGAGAGAGAGGGAGAGAGAGAGAGAGAGAGAGAGAGAGAGAGAGAGAGAGAGAGGAGTAACGCTAAGGATATTTGAAAGCGCCAGAGAGAAACACACATTTTTATAAGCTTATTTTTTAATTTTTTGGTGTTTTGAGACAAGGTTTCTCTGTGTAGCCCTTGCAGTCTTGGACTCACTTTGAAGACTAGGCTGGTCTTGAACTTACAGAGATACGCCTGCCTCTGCCTCCCGAGTGCTGGGTTTATAAACTTACTTTAAAACACTCATATATGATATGTCTGTGCATTCACATGCTTGTGAGCACACACACATGTAGTTTAAAAGGATCCAGCTGTGTGATAACCCACCATCCAAAGAGCCATAGTTTATCTAACAAAAACCCCAGTACCAGGCATAGAAAGCCTCCCTTCAAGTTGTTGGTCAAGGGGTTTCCAAGAAGCTGCCAAAACAATATAGGCAGTTGACATTCCCTTGGTTGCCTCCAGAAAACTGAAGCTAAGACCCTATTGTTGGGAATCTTAACTGACGTTGACATTGCCTCCCTCTCTCCTCACCTCCTCTGCTGAGACCCTTCTGGTTTCCCATCTCTGTGTTGCTTAACTGTGTCCTCAGGTCTCCCTTTGAAGAGCAAAAGTAAGCTAAGGGTAAGGTCATTTAAAATGGATATTCTATGCATTGTCTGAGATGGAACTGAACATTTCCTGAACTAACATAGAGGCTAGAAACATGTTAAAGCTGCATCTTAAAGATCGTGAAGGGTGCCAAGAGAATGAGATGGGCTTCTTGCAGAAGGATGTTCTTCGAGGATGAGGAGAGGGGGCTGCATTTTAGGGGAAGCTACCTGTCTACCTTATCTGTGATTTAATGCCTTCATTTATGGTGAAGGCTAGACCAAAATGTAGTTGGTGACTAGATGTGACATAATATTGTCTTTTAGAGGTCTTTGTATTTGTGAATTGGAAGTTTTTAAGTGATATGTACTGTGTTTGGCCTTGGAGATACTAGCAGGAAGAAAGACATGGATCTTGTAGTCCAGTAAACGAGATAGTCACAACTCTTTTAGAGAATAATAAAGACAATTCTGGCAAAGTTTCATGAAAGTGTTAGGTTACAAAGGAAGTGTAGTCTGGAACACCTCCTTGAAGATGATGGACTGTATGAAGCCCACCTTCCACCAGAGAGCATTGCGAGGGATATGTCATCAATGGGAAAAGTCAAAATATAAACACAAGGAGGAGGAGGAAGAGGAGGAGGAGGAAATATAACACTTGGTGACAGAACATAGGGTGCAAAGAAATGTTTGAAGTTACAAAGAAAACTACAAACAAACTTTCAGAAACCAGGCAGGCAAAACTGTGGCCTTTTGGTAATTGAATTAAGTCCGAATACAGAGAAAAAAAAATGGTTGACTACTTCCAAGCAAATCCTATTATAAAAAGAATGTTACTAATTTGAAGCTTCAACTCCTTCTAACACCACATGGTAGAATCTAGGATCGTTATTCCACACTGTTCCTCTGTATAGAAGCCTCATGGTGGGTCCCCCATAGCTCCTCCTGAAGTCCGCACATGTCCATGCAAGATCAGACACCACTACTTCCTCCTGAGGGTCATTGCTGTGACTCCTCCCTCCTGGAGCACTTCTCTGTGATGCTTGCTGTTTTGGGCCTCCAGCATTTGAGCCTCAGGTCTTGCCTCTTCTTGGATTCTGAAACTTAAACAGAAGCTTTACCATGTGTCTTTACTTCTGCTGTGAACTAGACAAGGTTCTGTAGAGGAAGAGAACTGGTCGAATGCTTATATGTTAAAAAAAAAAAGGGATTCATTACAATTGCTCACAGCCCATAGCAGATGGGCAGTCCTGTAATGACTGCCTTCATGAAAAACAGGTACTCAGTACACAAGGCCCCCGGTTTACCTCAACAGTCCCAGTGTGGTGCTAAAGGCTTGGAAAATTACTAGGAAGTCTCTAGTGTTCATTCCTTACTGAAAGCCGAAGAAGCTGGAATCTGGAATCTGACATCAATGATGATGGTGGTACAGCTGCAGAAGAAGAAAGAGGAGAAAAGAAATGGACAAGGAGGAGGAAGAGGAGGAGGAGGAAGAGAAGGAGGAGGAAGACACATACACATATTCAGCATCATGGATCATGGAGCAAAGGTGGACAAGCTAGTAGCACTGATTCCTTTCCTAGAATTTTTTACATCTGGGTTGTTCCCCAGAAGGTGCCATACACCCATGGAAGACCTTCTAAGTTAATTCTTCCTGGAAATACCCCCCCCCACACACACCCAGAGGTGTGTCTCTTAGTTGATTCCAGACCCTATGAAGTTGGCAGCCGAGCTCAACTATTGCCCCCTGTCACCCCAGACCTAGTCTTCAAGGGGTAGGTGGATTAGGTGACTCTCACAAAAACCTAGTGTTTTAGCTCCTTTCGAACCTCTCTTTCATTCTAAATCAGAGTCTTTCACTCTGTTAGTGTGGGGTGGGACTTGGGGAACCTGGGCTTCTCTACCATCCTCCTTTCTGATATTTTTTGCTTTACATTTTTTGTTACCAATTCTCCTCATGCCAAGGCTAATAGGAAGAGACAATAGAGTGTAAATGACAAATGCACATGGGGTGACATCTGACAAAACACACCATCAAGCACAGTCCTCATACTCTGTTCCCAAAAGAATGGGATTGTGAAATGGTCTGGAGTGTGGGCAGTGGACAGGCATCACGCAGATCTGAGAGAGAGCCAGAGCTGATCAGGATGAAGACATGAACATGGGGAGGAACAGTCAGGGCCAGAGGTTTGCATCTGGAGTGGTCAGGAGGCAGACCGTGAACCCATAGGTGCTGACTCATTGGAGTGGCACAGTTGGGAGGTGGGGGACTCAACCTTCTGTTCTATGGATGGTTTGTACAAAGAAATAATTTTTATTCCTTCTTCCTTTTATTCAATTAAGAGTCCTGAGATTGAAAACCTAAGTGGTCACAAATTATTTACTTTAATTATTGAGTAGTAAATGTTCTTTTAACTTTGCATAAATGCCTGGACACTTGACTATAAAAAAGTAAAAACACCAGCCGGGCGTGGTGGTGCACGCCTTTAATCCCAGCACTTGGGAGGCAGAGGCAGGCGGATCTCTGTGAGTTCGAGGCCAGCCTGGTCTACAAAGTAAGTCCAGGACAGCCAGGGCTGTTACACAGAGAAACCCTGTCTCGAAAAACCAAAAAAAAAAAAAAAAAAAAAAAAGTAAAAACACATGGTACCTTACAGGAATTTTACTCTCCCCACCCTCCCTGTCTGTCTGTCTGATGGGTCAACTTGAGTAATTTCTCTAAAAGTGCTGTCAGAATAAGATAACAACTATATCATTCATTGGCAATAATCACCTAGGGAGTTATCACTGGGAGGAAGTTAAAAAGAGTCCCCAGAGAAACATGTTGTTCTGTTTCTAGTTCCGTGAGATGTAAATATATCACTAAAAATACACGCACATATACTTTATTACTTATTGCAACATAAAATATATCTCTGAGGTAGGGTACATGTCATGACGACAGATTCAAGTATTTGACAGTTATTCCTCAGATGTATGATTCGGTTCCCAAGGACCTGAAATATGAACTACCCCACAATCCTTCCCCTATTTTTCTCAAAGTGAGTTTATCTTTTTGAGTCAAGATTCACTGACGTTAGAGTGTGGGCCTCACACTCAGAGAGGCATTCATCCTTAGAGACTGGCCTTCTGTGATCCTCGTGTTAGGGCCTGTTAAGGTTATCATTTTGAGTACAACCCCTACTTGGAACTGTGCCCAGTCTCTGGGCAGAAAACATGTCCAATTCCTTTTGTATCATGCAGCCAAATGTATTGTTTGGTGAGGAAACAAATGAACTTCTTAGACATTTTATGGGGCTGGATTTGACTAAATAATAGAGGAAGGAAAGCGTAGAAAAAGAGAGATGCAAACCCTCACTGGTATTTATTAGAAAGAAGCATCTTTAGGGAAAGTAAAATTCTAGATTACCGAATATTTCAATAATATTTAAAAAGAAACTAAAATGTCTATGATTAATCATCAACTAAATGAAAACATGTATTATTCTTAGTTCCATGTTAATGTATGTATATACTTATCAAAATGATTTGAGCTCCCCTTTTAAAGATTTACCTTATTTTCATTTATGTGCATGTTTGTGTCTGTATGCACATGTAAGTGTTGGTAATCATGGCAGTCAGAAGAGGGCATCAGATCCCTTGGAGCTGGAGTTACAGGTGATTCTCAGCATGGGCTCTTAGAACCAAACTGACATTGTCTGGGAGAGCAGTAATCACTGTTGACCTTGGAGTCCCCTCTCAATCCCATATCACGGAAGTTGAAATCAATGAAGATTTGTAACCTATTAATAATGTGATTATTGCTTAGACTGTACAATGACAGCTGCCCTAAGGTTTGTGAAAGGGCACATGAGGGGTCCTTCTATCTGCAGGGGACTGTGAATTCAAGGAGCGGCAGTGTGTACTCTAATTGATGATAGACTTGGACAATAGTAACTGACTGATGGTTGTGAGCAGAGGCAGACCAACGAGAAGTACATTGTGAGGTTTTTCTGCTTGAAGCTGGAAGATGGCTGCTGTGATGTATGAATGAAGATGTGTACTGTGAGCTCTGACCCTTGGTGTGCAGTCCACATCCTCTTTGAAAACGTAGCTAACCATCTGTTGATCTGTTGTTGTGATGACTTTTACGATCCGGTCATTCCCAGCTTGGCAGAGCAGAACATCTCTGCACTGACGTCTGCGCCCCTTTCCCCTTCATTCTCTTTTTAGATGCTTTTTGAATTTCTGGATTAGCTTATATTTTCCTTGTCTTTTACCTTACTGGTTTCTTCTTTATCCATTTCTTCTGAATCTTTTAGTGCAAAGTTACATTTGTTACTTGTGGACACAGTTTTTTTTTTCTTCCATAGGTTCTTTCACAGAGCAGAAATAAGAGACATATGCATGTATATATTATAATCTATGGATATCCCCATATCTACCAAGTTATTGAAAATCTTCAATCTTTTCAATTACAGTGCAGTGCCATGGAGATAATCCTACCGCTCCTATAACTGTAATCACAAGCCACCTTGCACAGTCTACAGTGTGGTGTCAGAATCAATGTTATAGGTGTATGCTGTCTGCTGCTGAACATTCTAAAGTTCCTATAACCAAGCCTCGTGCGGGATGTTGGAGGATCAAAGGCAGAGCGCTGTGCACACTGGGGTTAGATGGTATCTTTTTGTTGTTAGGACAGTGTCCATGATCTTTCCCTTCACCTCTCCTGCTTCCTCTTCTCCTTTCTCAGAGTTGAGCTAGCTTTGGGAGGGCTGCTACTTGGGATGGAGATGGAGGAGGAGGAGGAGGAGGAGGAGGAGGAGGAGGAGGAGGAGGAGGAGGAGGAGGAGGAGTCCTCTTTCTGAGTGAGGAACACATCTCCAGAAATCATAGATACTATTATGTTTCAGGTGACACTTCAGGAATAGTGAAAGAGTGCAGAAGATTTTGTCTACCAATCAGCTTTTCTTTGTCAGAAGAACACTCATATTGAAGCCATTTTCTGTGCGAAGCTCTTCTGCAGTCCCTAGGTCTTCAGAAGACAGGCTTTCATAGGTTCTTACAGGGAGTTGAGTCCCTGTTCTGCTGGGCAGAACAGGGAGAACTGTTTTTTTTTTTAACATTTATTAATTCAAGTGACATCATGATCGGAGCCCCATCCCTCCTCCCCTTCCAGTCCCACCCTCCCATCCTTTACTCCCTGAAGGGGCTGATAGGTTAATATAAGTTAGATTTAGTGAATACCTAAGTTTCTGATACAGTCTCTTAATTCGGGGCATGAAGATCAACTGCTGTGAGCAATTAGCTTATCAGCTTATGGATGAAGTCAGGTGAAATGAGGGGAGTCTCTTTGGACTGAAAAACAAGGTTGAAGCCAGGTGAAAGAAGGAAAGACTTTATGACCTGGCATTGCTTTCAACTGCTAAGTGGGCAGAGCCCAAATTAAGCTGAAGCAGGTGGAACAAGGAGTGATCCTATTTAAGGACAAGTGGATGACGCCAGAGAGGCGCGTGCGTGCTAAGGGCCCCCGATATGAGAGAGCTCCGAGAGTCCTGCTGGAGAAAGTTCTGGTAGACCAATGGCCAGATCTCCCTGAGGCAGAAGGAAGCTGGTGAGCAGAGAAAGCCTCGGCAAGACAGCAAAAGGCCAAGGACTAAACCCTGTGGCTCAGCTTTTGCCTAGAGGGGTTTGACCTGTCCGAACAGTGGCCTGAACGGAACTGTGGCCAGCTTTAAAGACTGAGGCAGAGCGGCAGAGTTGCTGATACGAAGGAAATAAGTTGGCCTACAGACGGCTGAGGTCTCCCAGAGAGAAGAAAGCCTCAAGCCTTATTTAAAGTGAGACTTCGATAGCCAGTTTACCCTGACGAACCTGCGTCTGAGCTATTCCAGAAAAAGGACTGCTAAGTGCGTTAAAGAGTCTACCCCCGAGACTGGTTTCCTGATGACTGAGGACCTGCCCCAGAGACTGTATCATTCTAAAAGGGTATGAAAGTAGTTGTTATGATTATCAATAGGTTTAGTGGATAGGTTAAAGGGGTTGTAGGAATTTATAGGATTAATAGTTAAGAAATTGTTGGTGTTTGTTATAAGTGAATTTAGTAATAAATAAGTGTTAAATAATAATTTAAAAGTTCGGTTTCAACTCCCTCTCCCATCTATTCTTCTCCTCCAGTGAGGGGGCTCCCACATATTAGCCCCCCCTCCCCTCAGTTCATCAGTCGCATGAGGGTTAAGAGCTTTATCTTGCTCTGGGACCCGATATGGCAGCTCAGCTAAGGTAAAGTGTCCCACTAACAGGTAACAAAGTCCATTGCTGAGACTGCCTCTGCCCCCCTTTGCTAAGGGATCTGTGTGATGACAAAGTTGCCTATCCTCTGGCCTAGTCTAAACTTTTCTTCTTCTTCTTCTTCTTCTT
The DNA here is from genome assembly GCA_907164525.1 of Lophiomys imhausi. NCBI lineage: Eukaryota > Metazoa > Chordata > Mammalia > Rodentia > Muridae > Lophiomys > Lophiomys imhausi. The sequence continues at coordinate 1,434,969 of CAJQZJ010033173.1, forward strand.
CTTCTTCTTCTTCTTCTTCTTCTTCTTCTTCTTCTTCTTCTTCGTTAGTGTTTCAGTCTCTATAAGCTTCTAGGGGCCTAAATTGGTTGGTTCTGTTGATCTTCATGTGTTGCCCCCTCTGGGTCTCTCTATTCCTCCTCCTCTCTGATATAGGACTCCCAGAGCTCCACCTAATGTTTGACTGTGTGTCTCAGCATCTGTTTTGATCTGGTGCTGGGTGGAATTTTTCATAGGATAGTTATGCTAGGTTCCTGTTTCTTTGGGTCTGTGGGTTGTAGGATTCCTGTACTATATGTCTAGAAATCAGTTATAAGTGAATACATGCCATGTGTATCTTTCTGGGAGGGGGGGGATGTTTAATAACAAGGCAGCAGGGAAGTAAAAAGATGGAAAAGCAGTGAGAAGCAACATGGAAAGAGGGCCTCTGTGTCTTCTCCCCCTGTTTCCTTTCATAGTTATTGGGAAGTAACTTCTCCTAGGGGGTCTTTTTCAAACTTATTCAGCTTTGCTAGGCTGAAGGAGTAGTTTGGAAAACACAGTTAGAAAACGTTCTGCTGGGAATAGACCAGGACCTATTGAAACCAAGAGGAAAGACGAGGAAAGAGTTTTTCAGTGCAAGGGACAGCAACAGTACCAACAACACACATAGAAGAGCACTTACTAATGATGAGTCAACTTCATCTGGGAGGATTATTGAACTCATAACTTCCAGTTTTTTCATCAGCACCATCATAATAAATATCATGATAATATTTATCCTTATAGTGTCATAAACCTTTAATATATGTAAGATTAATACAAATTATTGTTGAGAATACCAAAAAGATTCGAAAGAAATGGTAGAACAGTATGGCTGGATGATTGCTCATGGATCAAGTGCACTGGCTGCTCTTCCAGAGGACATGAATTCAGTTGCAGAACTCATGTTGGTCTACTCACACGTGCTCAAAGCTCCAACTCTGATGCCCTCTTTGGCCTCAGTGGGCACCCACATGCATATGACATTCACTTAACACAGACATAAATAATGAAAAATAATGAAAAAAATCCTCAAAAAGACAAAAGGAATGGTAGGAAAGAAAAAAAGATGGATAAAATTGAGCATAACAGGATATTTGTTAAGGATGGGCAGCTGGGTCAAGAACATGTTAGTGAACTCAGGTCTGGAAGCAAACAAAACCAAAAACAATAACAAAAACCTATGTCTAAACAAACATTTGGAGGAAGAACGCTTTTTTCCCATGGCTAATTAATGGAAGAGTGAAAGAGTGCAGAAGTTTTTGTCTACCAATCAGCTTTTCTTTATCAGGAAGTTTAGATAGGTTCCAGATACAGGACAGGACTAACAAGGAGACTGATAGGCTAATTAAGGGGAGGGATATTCATGTGTTTTCTGGGAACAGGTAGAGATCATCCTGGAACTTAGCACCACCTCTTTTGCCTCCTTTCATGGTGTGTTGTTTCCCGTTGTGGCCCCTGGTGGGGAGGGTGAAGGAGGGTGAAGGTGAGACCTGGGCTGTAGGTTTGAGCAACACACTTATCAATGCCCAACATGTTCCTTAGAGTAAGAGCAGAACCTGACCAGAAACTTAGGGCAGCAGAGGAGACAGATTACAAGCAGAGAGGTTGAGCCTATTTGTCCTTTCCTGACATTTACAGGTTAACTTGACAGTCAGTGTTTTTGGTAAAATGGCCTTCAAGTTCCTCAAAACGTAAGACAGACCTTTTAGTTGTGTTGGGGAAGGGACCCAAGACCTTAAGCATTCTAGGCAAGATACACCCTGAGACTTCAAGTGAGTTAATTTTGAGTTACCGAAGAGTGAGTAAAGCTAAGGAATTTATTTAGGTTTATTAGAATTTATTTTCCTTCTTCTCAGAAATAGAAACACAGGAGTAAAGAGGAAACCCTAGGTTTATTGTGTGACTCAAAGAACAATGATGATGCCATTGACATACAGTAGGGTTTTTAGAAATTTAATACCTTTGAGAAACTTCACAAGGTGAATTGAGTGGGCAAGGAGCTGGCAATCTCATTGTGGGCCTTGACTAATTGTCATAGAAAGATTTCATCTCACCTTCACAGCTCTTATCTGAACAAGCATATGTGTAGCCCCTTGGAAATCAGAGGAGGCTGTTTCTGTGGGAGGATTCTCCTTTATCCACACCATCTGCCTTTGTCTCCCAATTGCACTCGGCCCTGAAAGCTCCTGCTGTTCTTTAGACAGTGCCTTTGAAGTAAAGTTTTTGCACCTTTTTTTTTAAGACAATCTTTCAAATTTTAACCTTTCTTTCTTCAAAGCTGTGGAAGATGTTTAAAGAGGGGGAGTGGAGGAGAGAAGATGGGGAGCCCAACTTTTTTTTTTTTTTTTTTAGATTTTTCTAGGCAGGATTTCTCTGTGTAGCCCTGGCTACCCTGGAACTCACTCTGTAGACCAGGCTGGCCTTGAACTCACAGAGGTTCACCTGCCTCTGCCTCCCAAGTGCTGGGACTAAAGGCATGCACCACCACACCCGGCTGCCCAACATGTTGTTAATCTAGGTTTTCTCTTGATTGAATGGACTGCTGAGCTTCCATAACCTTGGTTTGTGGTTGTTGAAATATGAAAGGCAAGTTGGTTTATGAATATCTACATCCTGGTGTTTGGTCATGTATCATGCACTTAGTTATTTAATTAAATGGCAGTGGTGGAAATAAGACAACTAGTCCTCCTAAGTCAGGACACATGGTGAAGGGGGTATTAGGAAAGATAGTCCTTCTTGGGCACAGCATACACTGACCTGTTTTTTTAACCAGATTTAGAAAGTACTGGTTTCAAACTGCCTTCTCACTCTCTCTCTAGTTTTAAATTATAGAATATATTCCAATTACCTGTGAAGTTGTTCATGGAGATTTTAGGGTTCCTCCCAGAATTTCTGAATCAGAAGAATTGGGTGGGGCCCTGGCCTGAATCCTCATTTCAGTCATCCTGGGTGACTCTGTTGAAACCATTTTCAGGTCTCAGTTTGAGACCTCTTCTATGCAGCTCTGTTCAACACTGGCTGCTATATAGAACTGCCCAGAAGCTCTAAAAAACAAACAAACAGACAGATACCTAATGATGCCTGAATGCTATCCCAGATAAGTTTTTGAGAGAAGTAAGTGCTTGGTATTGGGCTTATTTGCTAACTGTTCTTCAGTGAGGCCAACCTTTAGCTGGGACAAGGATGATTCCAGCTGGACAACAATGCTGACTGACTCTCAGGTGCTTTTACAGTGTTAACACACAATTCAAAGTGTTTATCAAACCCTTGCAATAATTCCAGGAGTCTGATAGATTATCCCCATTTTGAAAGCACAGGCATAGTGAAGTTGCTGATTGATGAGTGTTTTAGTCTGGTGGTCTCTCTGGATTGAGGGCCAAAGCCTTTTCTGGGCATGTTAGTGCCTCCTACTGGGAGTTCTGGAAGAACAAGCTTACTGCTCATCATATGTCTTAAAAAGCAAGTCTGTTGTTTAAACAAACAAACAAAAAACTCTAAAATATCCTAGTCATTTGATTTTACCAATGAAGACTCAGGAGCCAGATGCTGGGATGAAAACTTGCTAGCTCAGAGAGACAGAGAAAGCACCCAGCTGAACATTGTGGAATAAGAACCCCTCCTTTCTGTTTAATCCTTGCCAGCTGCTTTCTTCTCAGCCTCTTGACCTAGGGTTAATTTATTTAATCTTGAGTACAGAAAGTTCTTAGATTAGAGGTGTGTGCTTAGAGCTAAGCCACACCATAAGTACTTGTTTACAACAAACAGAAAGTTCTTGGACTAAAGGTGTGTGCTTAAAGGTGAGCCACACCATAACCATTTGTTTACAGTAAACAGAAAGCTCTAGGATTAAAGGCTGAGCCATCCCACAAAAGAAACAGGTTTTCAGTTCACAGCCTAGGGGTTCACAATGGGATCAAATGTGCTGTAACACAGTTCCTCTCTTGAAATCTGTTTCCAAACATTATAGTGTAGGTTACATGCTTGTGATGTATTGAACAATCAATGGGTTGGATGCAACCTTGTCAGTGGATAAAATCGGTGTTGTTGATTTATGAGGAATGTAGGTTATGAGGAAAAAATGAAGTTAGGTCTCCCTCATCTACACTAGTGACTTCCACTTGCTGAGGTTGGAACTATACCCATGAAAGCCAGTCCGTTCCTGCCTGGCAAGCAATCACCTAGGACAAATACCTCTTGTTCCTCCAAGTTCAGTTATCTTGCATTTCAGTGAGAATTAATTCATTAGTAAAAATGGAAAAAGAAAATTTGATATAGTGGCCCCCCTCCCAGTTTTTCTCTGCAGCATCCACCATAGAGGGCTGTCAACTGTCTAGTCATCTTACCCTTTCCCTTGCCTATGATGACATTGGCTGTTGGACTGATTCAGTATGGGCAAGGCCTTAAACCTACTCACAGCTACTCACTCATAGTTACTCACAGAGCACACCCAATTGCTGGAGGCTGATTGGTCAATGTCATTTCATGCCCCACCCATTGCCTCATTGACTCAATGGTTAAGAAAGGAATCCTTTCAGCTGAATACAGGAATCATAAATGTTTCCTGAAGTTGTACAAAGTTTGTGGGGATGATTTTCACACTGTAAGTCACAACATAGAAATGTATATTTTAATGGTACATTTGAGTTTGACAGAGGCACTAAGAATCCAGGTTTTTGATTTGTCAAGATAATTATGTAATGAGATCTAGAATGTGACTGAGACACTTAATTTCATCTGATACATGAGTGCAAAGAAGCTATGTCTGCAATGTATGTATGCTTGGTGTGAATTTCCTCTCCCTCCCTTACCATGATGAGCAGTGGCCTTCAACAAGAGGGCTGAGAGGTCAGTCCAAAGGTCCTATGTGCCAACTTTTCCACCTTCAGCTTTGGAGACTCCTTGTCTTGTATTTTATTTTTCTCTCTAGAACTTCAGTGATAGTCTGTGATTCTTTCAAGGAATGTTCAGCAAAGCTTGGTTTTCTTTCAGCCTACAGCTGGGTCACTGAATAATATATATATACTATGAACACACATACATGCACACATACACACACCTATAATAATGTGTGTTCATGCATATATGTGCATATATGTACATATATGCAAAGATTATACATAATATATAGATGTATGATATAGCTATATAATTTTATATAGATTTTCTATTTAGTAACAACCCTTGTTGAGATATAATCCATGTAACAAAATTTACTCTTTAAAAATATAAAATACAATTTCTTTCTAAAAACATAGTCACACTATACAACTGTCACCATACTGTCTGCATTTTGATTTCAAAACCACTACAGGAAACCAGGTACAGTCATTAGCACCCATTTATCTCTGTTATAACTTTCTTCCTCCTGCTACCAGGCCTAGGGGATCCCCAAGTCTTCCTTATGTCTATACTGGTTTGCTCCATCTGGCATTGTGTACAAAGGGAACCATATACTCTATAGTCTACTGTTTCTGGCTTCTCTCACTTAGTGTTTTCAAAGATCATCCATGTTGTATCATGTATTAGACTAGATTTGTTTTTTAGGCTGAAATAATATCTTACTGCATAGATATACCACATTGTATTCATCCACGTTTCAGTTCAGATACGTTTGAATAATGCTCCTATGGACCTTTATGCTTGAATTTTCAGGGACATGAGATTTCATGTTGGGTGTATATATTGAGGAATGAAATTGCCGAGTCATGTGACAACTCAATGTCTAGTATTTTAATGAAATATCTGTTTATTCAAGGCAGTTGTATTATTTTATTTGCAGCCACAAATATAAGAGGGTGTCAGTTTCTCCAATAGTCACCAGTACACTATTTTCTATCTTTTATTGTTGTCACCATCTTAATAGTTGTGAGGTGACCTCTTGTGAGTTTTGGTTTCCCCAATGACTATCATCCTTCCATGTGCTTATTGGTCATTGGTATATATTTACAGAAATATCTATTGAAATCCTTAGCATATTAAAATTTAGCTGTTTTTTTATTGCAACAGGTAAGAACACTACATCTTTTACATGTAATTTCCTAATCTGATTTTCAAACATTTCCTCCCATTCTGTGGGTGTCTTTTTGCCCTCCTGGTCATGTCTGTCCTCCTTCCTTCCTTCCTTCCATCCTTCCTTCCTTCCTTCCTTCCTTCCTTCCTTCCTTCCTTCCTTTCTTTCTTTTTCTTTCTTTTAAATATGGAAGGCTTCATGATTTGTGTGTCATTAGCCCAGGGTCCATGTTAATTCTTCTCTGTATTGTTCCAATTTTAGTATACGTGCTGCTGAAGCGAGCATGATCATGTCTTTTTCAACATAAAATTTAACTGTAATAAAATATGTATTTTTCCTATTGCTTGTGCTTTTGATGTCATGGTTATGACAGCATTACTTAATCCAAGACCACAGAGATTTAGTTGCCTGTTGTATTCTAAGATTTTAAATAGTGTTTGTTCCAGTGTTTACATCCAGCCAAGATGATCCACTGTGAATTAATTTTTATGTATACAGTATAGGTAGGAATTCAAACCCCACGGCCCTGAGGGTAGTCTTATAGTAAAGGCTTCAGGCAGAAGCTGTCTGATTTAATAGTATCTGAATTAACTATATGGTTATACGAATTATATTTTTGAATTATTTTTATTCTTTTTTGAATAATGACACACTCCCATAGCTAAGTAGCTATATTATCTTGTTTAATCAAACCCAAGGAGCTCAACAGCCTTCCTTTATTTCATAGAGTCTCCATCTTCCTCAACTCAAACTACTAGCATCTTTTTGCATAGCTTCACAAGGTTTTTCTCCATTGGTGTTTTTGTCAGAACATTGCTTTCTCTATATAAATATTGAGAAATGTCTGAAATCTTCAAGTTCTGGCTGTTTGCTTCACAACTCTCCTTTAATACAACTTTCCTTTTTTTTTTTTTTTTTGTATTTTACTCTAAGAAGCCAAGAGACCCAGAGCTGTTTCTTCAACATCCAGTTTAAAAATATCCTTAACAAAATGTTCAGTTTCATTGCCCAGAAGTTTTACTTCCATAAAAGGCAAACATAAAGTCAGTTCAGCTAAGTGTAGTAAAGGTTAACTTCCTGCAGTTTCTAATAGTGGCTTCCTTATGTCCTTTAGAGACCAAGGTATTCTGGGTCTTAATATCCATCTTTTTTCTTTCTTTCTTTCTTTCTTTCTTTCTTTCTTTCTTTCTTTCTTT
>CAJQZJ010033173.1:1442205-1461025 GCA_907164525.1 Lophiomys imhausi
TTTCTTTCTTTCTTTCTTTCTTTCTTTCTTTCTTTCTTTCTTTCTTTCTTTCTTTCTTTCTTTCCTTCCTTCCTTCCTTCCTTCCTTCCTTCCTTCCTTCCTTCCTTCCTTCCTTCCTTTCTTTCTGAGCCATCTCTCCAGACCCCCCCCACAATGTCCTTCTTTTTAGCACTTTAGAATCTTACAACCTCTATCCCTTGTCCAGTATCCAGATCCAAATCTTTTCCCATGAATTTAGGTATCTACTACAGCAATCTTGAACTCTCAGTACCAGAAACCATAGTAGACTATATTCTACAGAGAATCAGAGCCAACAGGGAATATACACATATACCTGTGTATTTATTTATTATAAGGAATTAGCTTATACAGTTATGAAGGCTGAGGAACCCCCAAGATCTCCAGCTAGCAATCTTAAGATCCCACAGAGCTGACAGTGTAATTCTAGTCTATGTTCCAAAGTATAAGAACCTGGAAATCTGATGGTGTCATGTCCAGTCTGAATTTGAATACAGGCTGGAAAATCCTCATATGTCACAGTTTAAAGAGTCAGAGAGATTGGTGGTGGAGGTACACTCCTGCACTCAGTCTGTTCTGTTCAGGTCTCTGGTGGGTTGGATTTGGCATACCCATAGCACGAGATCTATTGGCTTTTCTTTCAATTATTGATCATCTTGTTCTTATTCATGCTTTCTCTTCCTAACCTGCAATGTTATCTATGTCTTTTGTTCTCTCACTTTACACCAATCTGCATGTTGAGCATTGTTTGCTGATTAGATATGAGGCCTAGATGGATACCATCTTCCAGAGAAGATACATGTTTGCTTCTCCTAAACATCTAAAATTATTGTCTCATTGGAGCATGACACTTGAGTGTCACAGACTGAGCGACATAAGTCCATCTATAGTCCCTCTGAGGGGACTTTGAAGCACCAACTAATGTTTCTTCCATATTTTTGCCCTTTGGAAATTCAAAGAAGGCCCTGGAAAGTTTACCAGACTGGTGTTTGCACCTGAGAAGCCCTCAGTGCCTCTCTTCTCCCTGTAATATAGTCACAGTTGCTCCGCCATCCCTCAACCATTTCTTCTAAAGAGGAAAATGCTGGAAAACAGCATCAAATGTGGAATTTGTCTCTCTGGTTGTCTCCTTTGGACTTTGAGGCGATTTTACATTATTGTTAGTTCTTCAATGCAGGCTGTTTTAAATCCTTTTCCAGCTCTTGTTTTCTGAGGGTCTTGAGTGGCAAGGTTGATCAGATTATCTGGATCTCTGTTACTGGAAATTGAAATCTTTTCCTCATTCTTGGGCTATCATTTTCCACTTTGAAGGATGCATGATGACTTAAACATCTTCTGTGGTCCTACTGATTCAATGACAATCTAACCACGGTAGAATGAATGAAACAACCTTCCATTCAGAAACAGAAACAAAGTGGCATCGCCCTTGTCTCTTCTTTCTTATTGGTAGATAAGAGTCCACAGACTTGAGGAACACCAGAATGGGAAATTCATGACAAGTGTGTGGATATGTGTGTGCAGCTGTGCACTTCAGTGTGTGCATTTGCAGAGATGGGAGGTGGTCATTGGGCTCTTCCTTTATTGGTCCCCAGCTTAGTTTTGAGACTCTTACTGAACCTAGGGATCACCATTACTGTACACTCACTGGCCAGCACACACCTGGGATCCTCATTCCCTGGTGCTGGGGTTACAGATGTCCACTACTGTCCTTGGATTTTAGGTAGTGCTGGAGATCCAAGCTCACAGTTTCATGATTGCTAGTTTTTCATTTCCCCAGCTCAGAAATTATTATTACTAAGTTGACAAATTAAAATAAAATATTATAGAAACTCTTAATTGAGGCACATTTAAAAATACAAGAAAATGAAGAGAAAACCAAAACTATTCTACACGCAGGAGGTATTCTGGGTTCTCCTAGAAGTACATGTCTTTGCTTACTGATGTTATGTTTATTATTATTATTATTATTATTATTATTATTATTATTATTTAAGCAGGATTTCAGTGCTGACTCTCCATGCCTCTGAGAGGCAGCAGAGCAAGAGTAGGTGGGAGGGTTCAGGATCAAGACTGACCTCCTTGGAGTTAGAAAGCTGAGTTGGCCAGGAGTTGCCTTGATCTGAGCTTATACATTCACTACTATCTATTGAACAAGGCATGTTTTCAAATTCTGACCAATGGCTTGCCCTGGTTTCTTCTTGACTTGGTGAGACTTCAGACTTGCTTTTAGGCCAATCTGGGGCTCAACTATTTACAAGTTCTATTTTGGGTTCAATATATTTGATTTGGCATTCCCAATTCATTTGTATTAGTTAATAAGAGAAGTTACAACCAAAGTTAAAAATTCCACCTACCTTAAGATCGCTTAAACAGATCTTTACAGTTTTCTATTGCTTAACTAGAAAATTTACAGTGATAATCTGCACAATTTCCATGTACCTTCAACCTAATTTTTCATGTGACATTATTTACCACAATTACTGTGTTATTCATTCTTCTTGACTCACTTAAGAGTAATTATAGACTCCGGGCGTGGTGCACACACCTTTAATCCCAGCACTCGGGAGGCAGAGGCAAGTGGATCTCTGTGAGTTCAAGGCCAGCCTGGTCTACAAAGTGAGTCCAGAACAGCCAAGGATACACAGAGAAACCCTGTCTCGAAAAACCAAAAAAAAGAATAAGTATAGACACGTTGCCCTATTACCTCTAAATATTTTCTCAAAACAAGAAAACATTTGTACATTCATAGTACAAGTACCAAGACCAGTGAACTACCTTTGGTCATGCCTATAACGATAATCCTATGTACCTAAATATACCTAATGCACAAGCCTCATTCAGACCACCTTCCTTTCTCCTTCTTTTCCTCTCTGGCTAGGATCCAGTACAGGATTACATGCTCATCTCACTAACTGACTGAGTTTTTAAAAACCAACAGCAATGAAGTTAAAGTTTGCACATAACAAATCACATCTACTTTAGCTGTAGCACAGTTTTGACAAATGCATGATGCATGCTGCTACTATTTCCATAACCATGAGTGTTCTCATTGACCCTCCCCAGTTTATTCCTTTCCTGACTAGGCAACTGCTGATCTTTTAAAATATTTATCCTTCCAATGACTTTGTGCAATGAAAACATACAGTATATGCCTTTTAATAACAACATTTCTTTGTATAACGTAATGCTTTCATAGTCTTCTTTGTCACCAAAATTGCCTATGCCTCTCTGTCTCTCCCCCTCTTTCTACTGCCTTTCTTATTCCTGTTCCTGCCCATCTGTCCCTCTGTCCACTTTCTCTCACTGTATCTCTCTCTTTCTCCTTCTCTCTTTGTCTCTGCCTTTCCATCTCTCTTTTGTTTTCTTCCTTCTCTCCTCCCTCCCATCTCATTCTCTTGACATGCACTGACTATGTAGCCCGGGCTGACTTCAAACTCATAATTCTCTCATCACTTCCTGAGTACTGGATTGCAGTCATATGCCACTATGCCAAATATAGAATACTATTCTGTTGTGTGCACACACTACAGTTTGTTTGTTTGTATTGTTGGTAGACAGTTGGTCTGTTTCCTTTTTCTCTTTTGCTTTTACATACAAAATGATTATGTATATTTTATGCAAATCTTCATATGGGCATATGTTTTCAATCCTCTTGTGCAGAACTATTGCAACATATGCTAAGAGTATGTTTTTCTTTGTACAAAGCTGCCAAATTGCTTTCCAAAGCAATTAAACCATTTTGCATCCCCATCAGCAATATATGAGGGTTTCAGTTCCTCTACACTGTTGCCAACAGTCTATGTACCGAATTGCTTTAAACTGAGCCATTCTGAATGCATTGGGATTTTTCACTGTTGTTTTGTTAAATGTTTCCCTGATAATCAATGGTGTTGAGCATTAGCTGATGAAAATGAAAAACCTATGGATAATAACTTTACCACACATAGATGGTGCTGTAACACCTTGCTAATCAATTCATCCTCTTAACCCTAGGAGGTAGGACTCATTGCTATTCTTACCTCATAAGAAGAGGTAAGAAGAGGGGCAGCATGGGTAGCGACTATCCGTAGTTCACCCAGCTAGGAAGCAGGGAGTTGAAGTCTGGTGCAGAGCCTGGACTATCAGCTCCTCTCTAGTACTTAGTCCGTGAGAAATGCCTAGTAGAGTATGAACTTATTGTAAACTGCCTCAAGGTGCTTCCCTGGCAGACTGGTTTCACCTTGCCCTCTCCCCTCTTTTGATGCCCCTTACCCTGAGGCCTTGCTTTATTGATAAAATGATCTGACTTCAGAAGTGACCAACCTTTCACACTCCCTTACTTCTTATGTCTATTTTTGTTTTTTAAAAATCGTATATTATTGGAAATTTCAATAATGCCTCAAAGTAAAACAAAAACTACAGTGAAGCCTTATTTTATATGTAAAAAAATTAGTACTCTCTTCTGTTTTTGCAATGCTATGAAAGAAAGCATTCTGCTATGGATCTACATATCCTGCCCTAATGATTATCTCTATTTGAGGGAAGTTTTAAGAAGCTATATCCTGATATAGTAGTCATCTAAGTTTATTTTCATTTTACTATTTTTGTAGGGCTGGGGATTGAACCCAGTGCCTTGGACTTGCTAGGCATGTACTGTGTGTCATTGAGGCCTACGTCAGTTTCTTAGTATCACCCATATTCGATGAGTGTTCAAGTTTCCTTGACTTTCTCCCCTCTTCTTCCTCCTCCTTCTTACGATGATCCAACAGCTTGGATGATGCAAGATGCAAACAACAACAATTATTTGACTTATCTCTTAGGATTTGTTGGAATTCATAGGTTATCTCTCTAGCTTATTTTCTCCTTGAAGTTTAATTATTAAAGAAATATGCTATAGTTATTTCCTATAGTCTGGTTTAAAGATTTTGAATTGCTGTGGAGTCATTTTCTGGTCTCCTTATTTCCTGAAATTTGTAGTTAGACCTAAAAGCTGCATTACATTCATTCAGCTCTGATTGTTTTGGGAAAACCACTTTAAAGGTGGTTCATTGACTGTTGGGAAATGTACAAAGCTGATTAGTTTTCCTTTTGCAATGAGGACAATTTTTAGTAACTATAAGCCAAGATACATTAATTAACTAGGGATTCTGTACCTATCACCTCTTGTGTTTTTTAGCTAAGTGAAAACTTCTCTTTATCTTTATGGTTTTTTATTTTTATATATAAATATCTTTCTATTTTTATTTATCTAAGATTCATCATAACAAATAAACAAAAAGCATGTGTTCTTTCACCTTGCATCAGTTTTCAAAACAATATGATGATTAGAAAAGCGCTTTTAGCCAGGCGTGGTGGTGCACTCCTTTAATTCCAGCGCTTGGGAGGCAGAGGCAGGTGGATCTCTGTTAGTTTGAGGCCAGCCTCATCTACAGAGTGAGTGCAGGACAGCCAAGGATATTATACAGAGAAACCCTGTCTCAAAAAAAAAAAAGAAAAAGAAATAAAAGCATTCTTTTCAGTGGCTATAAAGGAAGAGTAATCTAGATGACACTTGCTCAATTGCTGAGAGGTGCCACAACCACTTTTCAGGATAGTTCAATGTTTGTTTTTTCAAAGAACATGCTACTTTACCTAGAAAATGCATCACCAGAACAATGAACACAACAGCAACAGACTACTTTTTATCCTCAGATTATGCATCCAGTGTAATCATGTACCTATCTTCTCAAAGAAGTAGGTATTATTAACCTCATTTTAAAGATAAGAGAATGGGGAGACCTGAAGAAGGCATGGCAGCAACTTGCTGCAAGGTGTATGGGCGTCAACCTGAGAGAAGAGATGGAAATTTATACACAATTAATTGCAACACTAAGAAGGTTGCACAAACTAGTCCTTAGGGAGACAGAGAAAAGCAGAGCTCGAGATCTCTGACTCAATGTTGATATCATGAATCACACAGTGTGCTGAAACTCGGATATAGATTACAACACAACTGTTATTGATAAACTGTTTGGCATTTTGATGTCATGATGGTTGATGGTTAAATGTCAGACGGCTGTAAACAAACATTAACCATATCTCTGTCATATGGGAAGAATAGTAATAAACCCTTCCCTATCTTTAGACTCAGTTACTGATGCCAAGCAAGTAGGGGATGATAGTCACTTTCCTCCAGTAAGTTAAAAGTCCTCGGTGGATGTTGCATACCCCTTGTGTAAAACAAAGATAATCTTTTTAGTAAACTTTGAATGGATGTCACTCATGCTGAAAGGTCACCTGCAACTTGGGGACTTGGGACAGATGAGCTGCTCTGGCTTGGGAGTTTCCCTCCCTCACCCCCGGCTCAGTGCTTGGGTTTTTCAATGTAGACACATTAAAGTTAAAATGCTTTCATCCATTTAGGAGTTGGACTATATTACATGGAGGTTCTCCACCCAGGCTAATTGCTGTGGCACCCTGTAATTGTGTGGCCTTGAGTAGCTTGCCTCATCAGCAGAAACCCGATGTTAGTGATGTGAGAGTAAGAGAAAAGCAAGCGAGTACAAGGTGCTTCAAAGGGGAGACACTCGGAGTCCTGTTTTGATCATTAGGATTTCATTAGTCGCCTAACAATACCCTCTAGCCTAGCCCATCTGGAGAAGAATCAATACCTTCCACATACTACAGACCCTTATCTCATGGTACAAATGTTGCACATCAGACCTCATAGTTAGAAAAATCTGTTTAATTTGCACTCATTTATTCCCTACCTCATGTGTCAATACCGTTCTTATTGACTTTCTTGTGCTGTTTAAGGAACCACATTTTTTCTTATTCCCTGACTTTTTTTTTTTTTTAAGGTTTTTCGAGACAGGGTTTCTCTGTGTATCCTTGACTGACCTGGACTCACTTTGTAGACCAGGCTGGCCTTGAAGTCATAGAGATCCACCTGCCTCTGCCTCCCAAGTGCTGGGATTAAAGACGTGCGCCACTACACCCAGCAATTACAGACAGCTGTGAACTCCCATGTGGGTGCTGGGATTTGAACCCAGGAGCAGTCAGTGCTCTTAACCACTGAGCCATCTCTCTAGCCTCTCTTCTTCCCTGACTTAAAGCCAGTTTTGACATAAGGGCTGTGCACTGTTAAGGCATCCTTTTAATCTTCCTGACAGTAAAAAGGAAGGTAGGAGTGATCCTGAACTCCTCTCACAGCGTTCTCTGCCCCCAGTCTACTAAGAGACTTGCTCCATTGCCTTCAGGCTTCTCCTTCTCTGGTGAGGAACACCTTCCAGGATTCCTAAGCCTTGGTAACAGGTAAGCAGTGGTTTGAGCATCAAATGCTGAAATGCTAAGAGCCTGACAAAAGGGACTAATATGAAAAATGCACTTTAGGCCCTAGTGGAGAAGCTACTGCTCTTGTTCTGCTAAATGGATAAGCTGTGCTCATCAAATTGCTACTCTTAATAGTTGTTTATAGTCCAGTCACAGATTAGTGCTACTGTCATCTTTGGTCAAAGAAGTTCCTTTTTTGCAAAGGAGAGCAGTAAGTGCAGAGACCCATTAAAAGATTAAAATGCTGAGAATTGGGGACTGTTTAATGCTTAGCCATAAAAAAGATTTCAATATCTCCTCCTCCAAGTCTCAGGAAACATTCAGAAGATGGAAGGGAAAGAACGTAAGGGAGGAGAGAGGTGTCAGATGGAAAGAACATTGTCTTTGCATGTGACATCACTATTGTTTTCAGTCCCAAAATAGGGGGTTATTGACCCAAGAGCTGCAGAAGATTCAACTTGTCCACACCCTGCCATGGGGGGAGCGAAGAGAAGGGACCACAAAGTCCCCTTTCCAGAACCTCCAGAAAAATAATGATGGCTAGTGGGGAAGGGCTCATGAGGCCCCAGACCTCCTTGAATATCCATACCCATTTTATGGTTGATGGGAGATGAAGCAATATTTTCTTCAGTGATGTAGCCATTGGTTGGAAGCTGGTGATCCTGTAAACAAATTCTCATCCAGGACTCTGTTAGGAACTCCAGTGAAACTCACTGGATCATCAACATCAATCAGTCAATCAATCAATAAAAAGTAAAAGAGGGACCAGGTGGAGAGAGGAAGGGATAGGTGGAATCACAGGAGGGGAATGGGAGGGTGAATGTGTCATGTTTTGTCTTAAACTGTTTCTATTCTATTGTTAATTGCTTGACCTCTGTCTTATCATATGAGCCCGCAGTCACATGCCCAAAATGACTTCTGTAATTCTTGCCTCTAAGTTGTCCCTGATTGGTTGAATAAGATGCCTATAGCCTGAGCCAGGCAAAAGAGACGGGTAGAACAAAGGTTCATGGGCTTTTGGAGGTGGGAAGATCCACTAGGGAATCAGAAAAGCAGGAGAGGAGGCAAGGAGCACATGCCAAGGGATAGGTGGAAGAGGAGAAGAGCACATGGCCAAGCAGCCTGATTTGAGGACCAGACCATATGGAACGTGCAAGTCATCATGGGGGTTTTAGCTGCAGGGTTAGCTTAGAAGGATAGGCTCTGCCTAGCCCTAGTGGTTAGGCTATATTATAATTCTGTGTGTTCAGTTATAACTGGTGGGTTAAGGATTAACTCCACTGCCCTAGTAATCATAAGCATCAATTATAAATATTAATATTTCTTGCAACATGAATGTGGATCAAAGTACATGGTATATATGAAAATGCCACAGCAAAACTCATTATTATTAAGAAATCAACATATGCTAATAACATGTACAGTTTGTACAAGGAGAGAAAATACACCATCCTTGCTACACATTCTGGTGCAGCTAACAATATAATTCACGTGGAAGTGTAGAATCTGAAAAAGTTTTGTCAAAATGGAAATTTGTGATATCCTAAATATTAACAGGTATATCAATATGGCTATTTTTCTAGGCTTCATCTTGACTGTAAGGAAATAATTAAGTTTATGTCTTAGAACTGTGCTCCTAGGGGAGGTCTCAGGAATATATTCCTGGTAAGCTGTTGCTATGGTGAGGAAGGAGGAGGACCTTCAACTAGGTCAAGATAGCCCTGTCCTTGCATTCAGTCTGTTATTCATGTCCTGCTTTTATGACTTTTTAGAGAATTCCTAACCAAAACAAAAGGATTGTTTTCATTTGGGCCAAGTCATGTTGATCACAGGATGTCATAACAGACCTTATGGTGGTCAAACTGACCACAGCTGGTTAGTAAGTAACAACGGGCTTATCAGAAACGGACATGACTGGTCACCTAAATGTTAACCAATCATATGGTAAAGAATTTGCTTCTTTGTCTGAGTCTCTATATAAACTCTTTACTTTTGGGTCTGGGGGCTCTCAACTCGAACCGCTGTGTTGGTGAGCCTTGAGAGTCCAAGCTCTGAGCTTGAATAAACAACCCTCATGCATTTACATCAGAGTTGGCTCCTGGGTGGTCTTTGGGGTCTTGAGAACTAGGTAGAACAGAAGTTATGCCAGTCAATTGTCAGTCATTTTAACAAGTCCTTGAAACAATAAAGAAAAAAAAAGCATTGGAGAGTCCAGTCAAGGATCTGATGGCCTTAGGCCTTGATGAGTTAGCACACCATGGCAGAGAAGTGAAGGTGAGGAAGGGGCCCTTTGAAGGGACAGTCCCAGTGACTAGAAACTTCCCATTAGGCTTCATTTCTCTAAGTGCTGCCGCTTTCCCACAGTGCCAAGCTTGGAACCAAACCTCCAACACATAAGCTTTTGGGACCAGTGAAAGTTCAAGTCATATCAGGGGCATGAGAATTCCTGCTCCATAAGGGGAGCATGTGGGAAAAGGGCTATGTGCTTCATTTTGAATAGATGACAGCAAGTTCCTGAGATGGGTGGAAAGTGGTACTGCCCTCCAGCGTCACTGTGGTCTGGCCTTGCATTCAGCCTCCAAAGTCTCCTTTGAAAAGAAAACTGACAGAGAATTTCAAGGCAACTGTTTCTTGTTTGTTTGTTTTTTGTATCCCTGGCTGTCCTGGAACTAACTCTGTAGACCAGGCTAGCCTTGAACTCACAGAGATCCTCTTGCCTCTGCCTCTTGAGTGCTGGGATTAAAAGGGTGCACCTCCATACCTGAGAACCTAGAATGTTGAACCACAGCAAATAATCTGCCACAGAGTTTCACACCAACTCTCTAATATCACCTTTCTCACTTGTAAAATGGGTCCATTATCATAACTGAATGGTTCCTGTGAGACTTGAGAAAGATAATACATTTTATATAACCACTTTGGGGAAAAGGGCAGGTACACAGGAACAACTTAGAGATTGCAAAGCACCGTAATTATAATGTTATTATAATAGCAGTAATGATAAATGTTCATCTTTTGAATATTATCATAAGATGAAATATTGAATATGGTATTCTCCTTGAATCTTCATCCTCTTTCTAAGTATGTACTATGCACACATTTTCTTTTATTCTCATTATTTATTTTGCTCATAAGACACTATGCTATAAAGGTAGAAAGGTAAACCCCATATTAGGATGAGGTGTTGAATTTTAGTTTGACATGTTAATTAGGTGAGCCAAAAGGGGCTTTTGACCTCTGGATTTTAATTCTTTGATAGCTGGACCTTGGTAGTCAGCCTTAAGAAGAGGAAGTGGCCCAATAAGAGAACAGACCTTGGTGGCTAACTTTAGGAATGTAATATAGCAGTTTTTAGCAAGGAAAACGAAATGGAGGGAGGGCAAGGCCTACCAGAGCCATGTTTTCCATGTGAACAAGAGTCCCTTCAGAAGGGACAGGTTTTATTTTTTTAATTTTAATTTTTTTTTGTTTTTTATTCTTCTATCAGATATTATATCCTGGCTGCAATTTCCCCTCCCTCCACCCCTCCCAGTCCTTCCCCCCAAGACCCCTTTCCCCTCACTACTCCGTTTCCCTTCAGAAAAGGGCAGGCCTCCTGGGGTTATCAACCAAACATGACCTATCAATTTGCAATAAAACTAGACACTTCCCCTCATATTAAGAGTGGATGAGGCAACCCAGTAAGAGAAAAAGGATCCCAGGAGTAGGCAAAAGAGTCAGAGACAGCTTCTGCTCCCACTGTTCAGAGTCCCACAGGAAGACCAAGCTACACAACAATAATATATATCTAGAGGGCCTAGGTCAGAACTATGCAGGCTCCCTGATTGTTAGTTCAGAAAAAGAAAATTTTAAAAAATTAATTAATCAATTAATTATAATTCTTTGAGAGTTTTGTACAATGCATTCAATTATATTTACTCTCTGCCTTAGCTCTTCCCAGATCCACCCTCTCTTCCCTACCCACCCAACTTTGTGTCCAAAACAAAACAAAACGGGAGAGGAGCCTTGTAAGCAGTGGAGAGAATTGAGGATAGAGACACAACAGTGGGGGTATGGGAGGGAGTGAGGCTGCAGCAGACAAAGGAATGAACAGATATGTATTCACTTATAAATGGACATTAGATGTTAAGTGAAGGATAATCATGCTATAATCAACAGACACAAGGAGGCTAAGTAACAAGGAGGGCTCAAGAGGGCACATGAATCTCCCTAGGAAGGGGGAACAAAATAGATTTTGAAGGTGGATTGAGGGTGGGTGGGGATGGGAGCGAGAGGGATCAGGCAGGGGGTAGGAGAGATGAGGGGAGAGAGTACTGGATGAGATGACTGGAATTGTGGGGGCATTTGTGGAGAGCAATGTAGAAACATAGTGC
Source organism: Lophiomys imhausi (assembly GCA_907164525.1). Taxonomy (NCBI): domain Eukaryota; kingdom Metazoa; phylum Chordata; class Mammalia; order Rodentia; family Muridae; genus Lophiomys; species Lophiomys imhausi. Next base: position 1,453,887 of record CAJQZJ010033173.1, read on the forward strand.
ACTGGAAACTCCCTGGAATCTACCCTATGGAAGTCTCCTAGTAATGGGGAATATAGAGCCCAAACTGGCCATCTTCTATAATCAGGCAAGGATCCTAGCAGTGGGAATGGGACATCAACCCAGACATAAAATCTTTGATCTATCATCTGTCCTGCCTGCAAGGTGTGCTGGAGCAATGGTGGCTCAGTACTTGTGGGAGTGGACAACCAATTATTGGTCCAACTTGTGGCCCACACTATGAGAAGGAGCCCATCTGACAGTGCCTGGATGACCAGGAACCAGAACAGGACAGCCTAGAGAACCAGGATAGAACCAAACATAACTGGCAAAAAAATAAGTGAAATTATTACTAATGCTATTCTGCTACACTAATAGATTGGTGCGTAGCCAAATTTTCAACAGAGAGAATTCAGCTAGCAACTGATAGGAGCAGATACAGAGACCCAGAGCCAAACACTGGGTGGAGCCAAGGGAACCCTGCAGAAGATGAGAAGGAGCCAGAGGGGTTGAGGACACCATGAGAACACCACCCACAGAATCAACTAAGCAGGGCTCATAGGGGCTCATAGAAATGTAGGTGGCAAATACAGACCTTTTATGGGTCTGAGCTAGGTCTTCTGCATATACTTTATGGTTGTGTGGCTTCGTGTTCTTGTGGAACTCCCAAAATGGGAGTGGCGGTGTCTCTGACTCTTTTGCCTGGTCTTGGGACCTTTTATCTCTTACTGAGTTGCCACATCCAGTCATGACATAGGGATTTGTGTCCAGTCTTATTGTATCTTGTTAGGCCAAGTTTGGTGGATATCTCTGGGAAGCCTACTCTTTTTTTATTTTTCTTTTTTGAAGGGAAACACAGGAGTTGATTTGAGTGAGAGGGAAGATAGAGGAAGGGACTGGGAGGAGTGGAGGGAGGGGAAACTGTGGTTAGGATGCAATGGATGAAAAGAATAAAAGTTAAAAAAAAAAAGAAAGATGAGCATATGTAGGGGTTAGATAAATTCGATTTGGAAAATATATAGGAGTTTCTGATACTGTCTCTTAATTCGGGGCCTGAAGAGCATTATCAGCATGAAGTCAGCAAAAACAGGAAAGACTCAGTAGACTGAAAAACAAGGTTGAAGTCAGGAAAACAGGAAAGATTTAATGGATTTGAAGAAACAAAGTATCTGGCCTGACATTGTTTTCAGCTGCTAAGTGGGCGCAGCCCAAATTAAGCTGAAACAAAGTTCCTCCTATTTAAGGACAGTGCATGGAGCCTAGAAGAGAAGAGGCCCCTGATGCTAGAGAGCTCCAAGAGTCCTGCTGAAAAAAGGTCTGGCCATTGATGGCCAGCTCTCTCCCTGAAGCAGAAAGAAGCCGGTGAGCAAAGAAAGCCTGAGCAAGACACCAAAAGGCCAAGGACTGGACCCTGTGGCTCAGCTTTTGCCTAGAGGGGTTTGATCTGTCCAAATAGTGGCCTAAAGGAAATTGTGCCTGGCTTTAAGGACTGAGGCAGAGCAGCTGAGTTCCTGATTCAAAAGAAGTAAGTTGGCCTGCAGACGGCTGGGGTCTCCCACAGAGAAGAAAGCATGAAGCCTTATTTAAGGTGAGACTGCAATAACCAACTACCCTGACGAACCTGCATCTGAGAGATCCAGAAAAAGGACTGCTAAGTGTGTTAAAGAATCTACAACAAAGACCGTATTCCTGACGACTGAGGACCTGCCCCAGAGACTGTATCATTCTAAAAGGTTATGAAAGTAATTGTTATAATTATCAATAGGTTTAGTGGATAGGTTAAAGGGGTTGTAGGATTTTATAGGATTAATAGTTAAGAAATTGTTGGTGTTTGTTATAAGTAAATTTAGTAATAAATAAATAAGTGTTAAATAATAATTTAAAAGTTCGGTTACAAGCATATCATTGCTGTGTAGAGCCATCATAGGTCTGCTAGGAGATTTGGTTCAAAGGGGCCTGGCCTTCAGATTGAACTACTCATGTTGGTTGAGGGAGGAGAGAATGAGGCCTTGATGCTGCCATCAGGCTACAAGGACAATGATCATGGAGGGGTGGTTTGTGCCCAGTGCAGAGAGGTATGCAGTGGTCTGAAGGTCTTGCAGATCCTGACCCAGGTGACCTGCCAGTCACAAGATAACCCAGACTCTAGGGAACAACAGGATATCAGAGACAAGTATCAGCGATAGTCCAGTGTTAATGGTTCCTCAGAAATATATACACACACTGTGTGACGTACACTAGTTTGTAGTGCCAGTTTCATGAATAAATCTGCTATGGAGAGAGGAGAAAGATGGCAAAATGGAGCAACTCATGTGCATATGGCAGAGAGAGGTAGAACTAGACATACTGTGGCAGGCACAACAAGTTTGGTGAATGGCGGGGGGGGGGGACTTTGTTGGGGATTAGGGCCAGCGGAGTGATGTGCAACAGCTTGGAGTTCTTGCAGGCTCTGCTGGTGACAGTGCCTAGCCACACAATCAGCCTGGCTCTGAGTAAAGTCAGGATGTCCAAGATGGAGAATAATCAAGAGCAAAGAGAAATGACAACAATCTGTAATGTTTGGGGGTGTTTGGCATATCTCTGGCCAGGGACTCCAAACTAAGTAACCCATTCTTGGCATTGGGCTTTTATTGGTTGACCTCTGGTGTCTAGTAGGGGTATACTTGTTCCCATTATAGGGTAACACCATTTTAATTTTTTAATGTGTATTTATAATATACATATATTACATATATGTATATATTAACAGAAGTGCAATTTATTCTTTTTTAGGAATCTTCTAGAGAAGTAGGTTTCCATATTATTTATAAATCCTTTAGTGTCATTTATCTCTCTCTATGGCCCCTTCTCTACTTAGGGTTTTTTGGTTTTGTTTTTATTTTTATTTTTTATTTTTTTATTTTTAGTTTTTTGAGACAAGATCTCACATTGTAGTCCAGGTTGGCCTGGAACTCACTATGTAGCTCACACTGGCCTCGAAGGCAAGAAATCTTTTTTCCCCTTCCTTTTATTAAAATATTATTTTGTGTGTATGGATGTTTTGCCTGCATGCGTGCTTGGTCCCCATGGAGGCCAGAACAGGGTGTTGGATCTTTTAGAACTGGAGTTACAGACACTTGTAATCTGCCATGTAGGTGCTGGGAATCAAACCCAGGTCCTCTGGAAGAGCAGCCAGTTTTCTTACCCTTTGAACCATCTCTCTTACCCAGGAAAGATTTTTTTTTTTTTTTTTGTCTAATGGTTTCATGTAGGTGTAAGGTTATTGTATAACTCAAATGCTGATTTCTGTACCCCTCCCCCATATCTGGTTCCAATCCTTGTTCTGAGAATCTCCTTTCTCAATGCTGTGTAAACATTGCTCCCCATTTGTTCCCTGATATGTAAATAAAGCAGTTTATAGTCAAGAGTTGAGCAGGGAAAAGAATAGGGCTGGACTTCCTGACCTCCAAAGGAGGAGAATTAGAGGAGAAGTCGGGGGTTCAGCTCCATATGGGCAGAGGTCCAGGAGACATGAGAAAGATTCTGCTGGAACAGAGAAATCACTTAAAAGCAAGTAACTCAGAAATTTTAGCAAAGAGGGAGTCAAACTAGCCTAGAGGGTTAACAACAGTTTAAAACTGCTCAGGATTATGCTGTAAAGTCATATTAAACACATAATGTAACAGAGTCTCAATTATTTGGGTGATAGCTAGGTTAAGAGAGAAACTGAGACACAAAGACAATTTTACAAAAATAACACTAACAGTTTCATTCTAGAATCATTTGGCCTATTGCTGTGGGCCTATGATGAGGGACAAAATCAAGACAGATGAGGTGTGGAGAAAGAGGGGGGGGAGAAAGAAGAAGAAGGAGAAGAAGAAGAAGAAGGAGAAGAAAAAGAAGAAGAAGAAGAAGAAGAAGAGGAGGAGGAGAGGAGAGGGAGGAGAGAGAGGAGAGAGGGGGGAGAGAGAGGAGAGACAGAGAGGGGAGAGAGAGGAGAGGGGGGAGAGAGAAAGAAGAGAAAGAAGAAGAAGAAGAAGAGGAGGAGGAGGAGGAGGAGACGACAGAGGAGAGAGAGAGGAGAGAGAGAAGGGAGAGAGGGGAGAGACAGGAGAGAGAAGAGAGAGGAGAGAGAGGAGAGAGGAGAGAGAGAAGAGAGAGGAGTGTTTCCGAACTTTTAAATTATTTAACACTTATTTATTTATTTATTACTAAATTCACTTATAACAAACACCAACAATTTCTTAACTATTAATCCTATAAATTCCTACAACCCCTTTAACCTATCCACTAAACCTATTGATAATTATAACAACTACTTTCATAACCTTTTAGAATGATACAGTCTCTGGGGCAGGTCCTCAGTCGTCAGGAACACAGTCTTTGTTGTAGATTCTTTAACAAACTTAGCAGTCCTTCTTCTGGATCTCTCAGATGCAGGTTCGTCAGGGTAGTTGGTTATTGCAGTCTCACCTTAAATAAGGCTTCATGCTTTCTTCTCTGTGGGAGACCCCAGCCGTCTGCAGGCCAACTTACTTCTTTTGAATCAGGAACTCAGCTGCTCTGCCTCAGTCCTTAAAGCCAGGCACAATTTCCTTTAGGCCACTGTTTGGACAGATCAAACCCCTCTAGGCAAAAGCTGAGCCACAGGGTCCAGTCCTTGGCCTTTTGGTGTCTTGCTCAGGCTTTCTTTGCTCACTGGCTTCTTTCTGCTTCAGGGAGAGAGCTGGCCATCAATGGCCAGCCCTTTTTTCAGCAGGACTCTTGGAGCTCTCTAGCATCAGGGGCCTCTTCTCTTCTGGGCTCCACGCACTGTCCTCAAATAGGAGGAACTTTGTTTCAGCTTAATTTGGGCTGCGCCCACTTAGCAGCTGAAAACAATGTCAGGCCAGATACTTTGTTTCTTCAATTCTATTGAGTCTTTCCTGTTTTCCTGACTTCAAACTTGTTTTTCAGTCTATTGAGTCTTTCCTGTTTTTGCTGACTTCATGCTGACAATGCTCTCCATGCCCGGAACCAAGAGACAGTATCAGAAACTCCTATATATTTCCTAAATCTAATTTATCTAACTCCTACAGAGTGGGAAAGAGGAGAGATAAACTTTTAATGCACTCACCCAGCACTCCATTTCCTTCAATCAGTTCTTACTTCTCATGGTATCTACCACCTCTGTTTAGTCTATTCAACTGTGAATCTAGCAGAGAACTTTCCACCGAGGAGGAAAGAGTCAAAGCCCTTATGATCCTGTTTATCACTTTCCTAGGCTCCATCTTTCAACACTGCTTTTTGGACAAGGCTTTCAACATATGAACCTTTCTGAGGACACTTCATAGCTAGACACTAACAACACATAAACTGTGGACCTTGCCTTTCATGTGGTTTGTGGTCTAGGAAGAGATTGGACTCAAATAGGAATAACATATGCATATCGATTATAGAGTGGAAGTATGGCTCAGCAGTATCTGGCCTCAGTTCTCTATATTGGAAGCACTTGTAGTTAGAGCACGTGAAAAGAGTCCCCTGGTTGTGGATGAAGTAGAGGATTCTGGACTGAAAGGAGAGACCAGGGTTAGGAGTTCTTACCTAAGAAGTCTACGTATATGATAAGTAGATTCACACCTTCTCCACATCCAAATTCCTTTGATGCATTTGTAAAAATTTCCTTCCTTCCTAGATGCTGAGGTCAGAGTTCTGAGATCTGTGAATTTCTATACTCTATCTCTCATGAAGTTCATCTGTCATCACATGATAATGAATACTACTTAGAGGAAAGTGTCATTCTTTCAATTCATTCAGAAATGGGCACCTTATATCTAAGGTTAATGGCCATACAATTGTATAACATAGAGCATTTTGTATTGTTAGGAACATACCCGGTTTGAATATTCTTCTACCATTTCCCACATTGTGACATGGAAGAAGTTACTCTGGCCCACTGCATACTTGCACTGTTTTCCTTTTCACTTGTACAATTGTATAACAATAAACCCTATGATCTGGGCATTGTAGTGCATAGCCTTCAATGCCAGAATTTGGGAGGCAGAGAGAGATGGATCTCTGTGAGTTTGAGGACAGCCTGGTCTATGTGGTGAGTTTCAGGGCAGCCAGGGCTACATAGAGAAACCTTGTCTAAAGAAAATAAATAAATAAATATCTTATACAAGAGGGTTTTGTAAGACACATATAAAAGGCCCTACTAATACATTCTTCATATGGCCCTGGGTGTGAACCTCTCATCACTTAGAAACACCTTTGTATTGAATTTAGTAATTAAAACTTAATGATGCCATGTATCCTTTAGAGGGAAACTTTGCTTTTCTTTGCTTTAATTGTAGGAAGGGAGAAGCTGGAGGTGAAACCTAACAGCTGAGTTAACAACATTAAGTCTTGTTTTATCCACCTTCATTCTTTGTTTATTTACACATGAATCTTTGAAAAATTTTTTCATATATTGTTTTCTGGGACTAGTTATAAGCAGTAAGGAGAGGATCATTGTCTACAATGGAGTATAAATTTGTGAGTTAGAGATCTGAGGCTTAGCTAGGCAGAATATCATATGCTGGTAATCCCAGCAGCCAGAGGCAAGATAATCTGGAATTCAAGGCCAGCCCCATTACATAAATGATCACAACTATCCTGGGTTACATAAGATCTGTCTCAGAAAGTATAACAAAATAAAACAAAAATAAAAACCCAACTAGGGATATACTTTGTTTATACATTTTTCATAAACTTCATTAGTCATAACATTAGTCATAAACTTCAGGATAATCAATGTCTCCTGTTGTCTGGCTTAGTTTCTTCATATGAGAAAAGGAGATAATAGTCCTCAGTGAGTTGGTGTGAGTCTTGTGGACTTCATGTGAACTGATAGAAAAGAGCAAGGCTACCATTATTCCTCTTTTTCTGGGGAGAGGTCATACAAATCAATGGGAATTATATTTACCAGTGAATCCCAAACACCTGATGATTTACAGATGTTTCAGGAGAATGTCCAGGAATGTATGGCTGAAACTTCTTTTCTTGGAAAAGAGAGTGGAGGAGGAAGAGAAAAAAAAGAGAGGGGAGGGAAGGAGAGAGAGAAGAGGAGAGGGAGGGAGGGAGGGAGAGGGAATATGTGTGTGTGTGTGTGTGTGTGTGTGTGTGTGTGTGTGTGTGTGTGT
>CAJQZJ010033173.1:1461035-1494269 GCA_907164525.1 Lophiomys imhausi
TGTGTGTGTGTGTGTGTGTGTGTGTGTGTGTGTGTGTGTGTGTGTGTGTGAGAGAGAGAGAGAGAGAACGAGAGAGAGAGGTTGCACTAAATAGCATGTCATAACAAAGGTTCTTTGAGCTGCTTCTGGGAGTGGCTGGGTGTGTCTAGTCATCACTCAGCCAGAATGCTGTGTAATCCTGTCTTAATGTTTGTAATGTTTAAACCCACAGGCAAGAAAAACCACCAACATAGTCACCTAGGTTATTAAATATTTGTTCCACAGACTACTTTTGTTGAATTAAAGAAAATTGTCCTTTGAAGAACAATCAATGCATAATTAATGAATAGATAATTCATTCTTTAGGCTCTAGTTCTTCCCTCTGCCTCCAAAGCCCATGTGCATGGTCTGTAATATGTATTTTGTGTTATATAAGAGAGAGACCATTATGAATTGTTTTGGGAATTATAAAGCAAAGACATTTTTCTACAAACAACTATGTCCTTTCCCATCAAACCTTCTTAAAGAAATGGAACATGGTTGGATGAATACCTGATTTCACATTTTTTTAGTTGGATTCATCATTGTTTGAACTAGAAGCAACCATGCAAAATACCTCTTCCACAGAGAGGTCATTTCTCATTTGTTAATCCCATATCCACTATACCAGAGACCACTCAGCATTCTTGAGAACAGTAAGCCCTGCTTAGGTTTTAGCTGCAGGAGGCAGTTGACAGTATACACTGACTTAACCATGTAGTGTAGTGTGATATACTATGGTATAGTATATGGAAAACTGTCAAATTTAATTTTGTATCTGTTTCTTACAGGTTCAAATTTTATTCAGAGAAAGGAATACCAAAAGTGCTGGAGATTTTTATGAGGCTATATGACAAGGGATTGACAGCTATAACAATTCTATGTAGGTACCGTTGCACTTGCAGAACTCGGATTACAACACTTTAAAAATATTGATGTGAATTCATTACATAGTGTTGTGTTTCATGATGACAATCTTCTAAGAATATATATATTTGTTCCATATTCACCTCTCATCCCCTCTCCTTCCCACACCCATCTAGTATTCCTCTCTCTCCTCTACCTTCATATAAATGGCTTTACATTGCTATTAAAATACAGGATTTAAAAAACCAAGTCCCAGTCCTCCAAGTATCCATGCTAACATCACTGACAACATCGTTCTTTCTCTCCAGGATGTGGATTTTCACATTATAATCATGACCACAGATGTCAGACTCAGGCAGCGAAGCTGAGCTGCAGCCTCCTGGAGACCGATATCTAGGTCTTGTTCTTCTTGGTATCTGGATGCTCCAGGGACTTGGTTAGATATGACACATTCAGCAGAGGATTATTTAATCAACCAAGACTCCCGTCAAAAGGGTCTAGTTGGAAGGGAGGGGACAGAGTAGGAGCTGACATGCTGACAGCAGAAATTCTTCCCAGGGCATTCTCTCCTGCGATTAGTCTGCTGTGTTTTCTAGAGACTTATTAGGAATGGAAATATGTGAGTGTAGACCTATGGTATACTTGTAGACTCTATGATCTCCTACTTTTCTGTTTTCTTGTGCCTTTTAAAGTGGAATATAAGGATATTTCCATAAATGGTTACCATAGAGATAAATATTGAGGGAAACAGTTCTTATCAGTCAAATAGAATCAAAATATTAAACCCTAACCCATGAAGGGGAGTCACTTTTTCTTTCATCCATAAATGCTCCTGTCAGGGATGTTACACTCAACATTGGCTTCAAATAGAAGGCACAAACACTTGGGTATATTGTCCAGAGACATTTCCACAATGGCTGCTTTTGTCAGGGAAAGCTCTACTTAGCTGTTTGCTGCCATATCTGTCTAATTTGTCATTTGTAGTTAGAACTATATACTTTACATTCTTTGTTTGTAGGCCTGCCTGGTCTGTTGATGTTCAAGGACACTGCCTCCATGCCTTCCCAAGCCTCTAAGGCTGAAAGATTTGTACTTATCTCTGAACTAACTACATTTGTGTATTTAGTCCTGCACCAATGTTATGTCTCTTATTAAGTACCATCAAGTACTTTAATTCATTGGTTGGGTTTTTTTTTTTATTTTTTTTTTTTTTTGGTTTTTCGAGACAGGGTTTCTCTGTGTAACAGCCCTGGCTGTCCTGGACTTGCTTTGTAGACCAGGCTGGCCTCGAACACAGAGATCCGCCTGCCTCTGCCTCCCGAGTGCTGGAATTAAAGGCGTGCGCCACCACGCCCTGCCCTGTTTTTTTTTTTTTTTTTTTTTTTACTGCTGTGCTGTTTGTAAGGTAAGACCTTCAGGGAGAAAGGGAACATGACATGTTGTTAAGGGTACAGTACCTCTAACTTTCCAACAATCATAATCATGCTATGTTTGGGTTCCTCAGGGATTGCTGAACTGTTATCACTGGAAATGGTTCTTCCCAGGGTGGGCAAGAAGTAAGCAAACATGTAGCAGAGGGAATTGTGACATGGAGAGGGAGAGCTGACCAGGCCCTAAGAGTTAAGATCTCTTGAGATTTTTGAATCATAGTAACGAGCAGTCCAGTGCTGATAAATAGTTGTGGTGAATTAGATGTTGATACCTCCTTCCAGCCTTTTGGGCACTGTGATTATTCTGAGCATCTGCAGGAAGAGACAAAGTGTTAATAACTGTCTTTACATATGTGGAGGTATATTTCACTTTACAACTGAAGAATCAGGGGCTAGAGAGATTAAGCACTTTGTTTAGGATTTCTTCAACAATAAGTGCTAGGGTCAGTTTGCAAACTTAAGACTCTGCCCTCAAACTCACATTTCTTCCAGTACAGCTAGATATTGTGGTATTTTGTGAGGTGCACTGCCCATATCCCTGTCTTTATGATCTTGTTTCACTTGCTGCACTGATGCCTGAAATGCTGCTGTCAGAGTGGAACTCATTTTTGTTTATGGGTTTGATCTTGGCTAATAGTAAGACTCAGGACAAGGGGGAAGGAGAAGCTACCCGGTCACTTTCATTCATTTTGTGAACAAACCCTCACTGACTGCATGTGGTGATTCATGGGGACACCAAGGAGTGTTGTTAAGACATGAGGGAGGCTGGCCCTTACCTTTCAAATTCTAGTAGTCGGTGTGGAGGGTACTGAAGTAAAAGGTTATGATGAAACAAACTAGCACATGAACAGCAACGAGAGGAGGTGATCGTGCTGGAAAAGCAATTGGCTCACTTCCAGGTACTTCCCTTAAAATAGGGGAGGAAAAGAATAGCTCCCGTGGATAGAGGAACTATGGGAGACCAGGAGTTGTCAAATCAGGCTCCCCCAAAAGGTTTCAGAACAAAGCTGTGTCCTCTATTAAGACACCATCACCCTGCAAGTCTATTAAACTGTTTCTCATGATCAATTTGGTATTGTATGTTTTGTGTGTAATGCAGTGTATGTTAAAAGAAAGAGCGTTATCACTCTACATGGAAAAGATGGAGGTGAGAGTTAGAAGTTTGTGGTATTTCTTTTATCATCACCTATTCTGTTCTTATTTCCTTCCGTTCACCTTCTGGCGCTGGCTTGGCAGGTAGGGTTGGTTGCCTTTATTTACTTATACATGCTTGGGTTTAGCTCAGGGCAGAATCTACAGACAGACCCTTCTTTTCTTGCCTGTGCTTGTCACAGGCCAGCAGGAACTGTGCAGACAGCAGCAGCAAGTTCGACCTGAATCATGTCTCCCAGTCTTTCACAGGCTGCCAAGAGTCATGAGTAAGAGCGCAGCGGGTGGGGCGGTGCCAGCTGCGCAGGCTGGGCAGGGCCAGGATGGGAGACCCGGGTGTGGCCAAAGGTGAGGCTGCTCCCCAGCCCCGCAGAGCACAGCTTTCACTGCCTCTGAGTGCAGGCCCTTTTCCCCCTTGCAGCGCATTTCCCAGGATACCTGCGACTCAAGGTAAGCAAAATGGGGTAGCAGAGCTGGTGAGTTCCCTCTTGAGAACAAATCATGAAACAGAGTGTCGACTTCAAATGTTGAGGAAAGTTGTTGGGTTTTATCAAGGGTAGCCTGGCTTCAGTATGGTGGACCTCAGTCCCAGCTCCCTAAGGCCTCTGTGCAGATAAAGTGTCTCTGGGAGACCCATGGCCACTTACATTCAGAATATGAAGAAGGCACTGGCCATGAGGCTTGGGTGACGGTGTTGTGAGGAGCGGCAGTGATTCCCTACAGACTGAGATTCTTTCCGGCCCTACCTTAGAATTCAGGATGAATTTTAGATGACAGTCTTTGAAAGGGTGTGGTTCTTAAAGACTGGGGAAGGTTGAGAAGATGCGAGCTGGGGCTTATCTTCCTAGTGGGCATTGTGAGGTTGAAATTCTAATCATTTTAAACATTAGGTCAGTGTTCATTGTCTGACACCCATGTTATAGGCAGAAATTATTCCTCCTCGCTCCTATTGGATTCAGTAAAATTGAAAAAAAAAATCATGTACAACATACATTCTTTAACATTTGAGATGTGCTGGCTTAGTGTCTCTTCCTGATAGGCTGAAATACTACTACTGCTACTACTACTAAACAATAATGATTTTATGGCCTTGTTCTCATATTTCACAATACTAAAAATTCTACTCAATACAATAGGTTGTTTCATTTATCCAAATTGGATCTCAGAACTGGCAGACCTTGACCAATTTTTGCTCAGCAGCCCAGACTGACAAAAGTCTCAGTGGCATCTAAAGTCGCACAGCTTGAAGGTGGGGTGGCTTAAATGGAAGGAGGCTTTCAGACTGACAGTGAGGCACGTTTTCATGATGCAGTTCTGATAAAATTTTCTTTCACTTCCTCCTTATCCCAGGAGGATCTTTAACAAAATTGTGTTACAAGCATCAGTGTCCTTCAAGTAAGTGCAAGTGTTGATGAGTTCTTGGATGGGTGGAGAGAAGGAAGCCTAGTAGAAAGGGACTCTAGAAAGTGAGTCAGCTGCCTTGTACCTGGGCTTCCTAATGCTTCACAGGGCCTCACTTCAGTCCTTCTGGGTTTAGAGTTCACTTTGAAGCATGCAGTCTCAGCATTTTGGGTTATCCAGGTGTGGCCTGGCAGCCACATGGTCTGGCAGCCACTCAGTGGGTCGGCAGTTGAGCTCAGACTTCAAGGAACCAGGTGCAGCCATGATGGCCGAGACTATATGAGCAAGGTAGTCTCCTCCAGGGTCGGAAATGACAGAGTGAGCCTCCTTGCTAATGCCTGTGTGGTGTTGTCCTGCCATCAAGACCTGTCCCAGATGCACCCATCCAATCTCTCCATTTAACTCTCATAGCATAGCAGCACACCAAAGAAAGTCTCATGTTTTTAAAAGTCTGGCACTGACTTTTCTCCTCCTAGGGCCAGAAAGTGAACCATAGAGGCCGTATTCTTATGCTTTGGTTCTTATTACTGCCCAAGGACCGCTCACATCAAAGCTCTGAAAGAGATGGGCTTCATGAAAGAAGCCTGTGATCCCAGCCTCTTGGGAGGCCGAGGCGGGAGAATGGCTAAGTTAAAGGGCGAGGGAAAGAGTTCAAGGTCAGCCTGGGCAACACAGGAAGACCTTGTTTTAAAATAAACAGTAAAACAAAATGGACTGGTGTCATAGCTCTGTGGTAGAGCACTTGACTAGTATGCACACAGCCATACAGTGAATGGATAGATAAATAAATGCCTAAGTCTCCAGTCTGTACAATGAGGGAGGCTAGGCTATAGGATATCCATAGAACTGTGATGATGAAAATTAAACTTGTTTCTTGAGACAGGATCTCACTACATAGCCCCATAAGCGGGCCTAGAACATACTATGTAGGATAGGCTGGCCTTGAACTAATGGCACTCATAGCAATCCTCCTGTGGGATGTACAATCACCCTGTCCATGGGGACCCTTATCTCTCCAGATGATCACTGGCTTGGGTAATTTACATACTTGGGAGATCTTTATGTAAGGGGCATCATAAGTGATCAGTCCAGAGAAGTGAGCTTTGCTCTCTCATCCCAGTGCATGTAGCTCCATTCACTTATTTTATTTTATTGTTAATTGGAACAGAGTTGCATCATTTCCTCCTTCTTTTCTTCCCTCCAGCCCCTCCCAGTTACCCTCCCTCAAATCTCTCCCATGACCCCCCACTGTCAAGTTGATAGCCTATATTTCTTTGATTGTATTTGTTTTGCACACACACACACACACACACACAAAGTGTAAGTGTGTGTGTGTGTGTGTGTGTGTGTGTATACGAACATATTTAAATTAAACCTGTTGACTCTCTTTTTCTTGTTTTTGTGTGTATGGTTTCAAAGCTGACCACTTGGCACTGGACAGCCAATAAAGGGGCTCATCTGTGGGAAGGACTAATTCTCCTTCTCCCAGAAGTCAATAGCCACTTATAGTTCTTTGTCTAGGTGGTAGGTCCCTCAAAATTTTCCCCCTTCCATGTTAATGTGTTCATTGATGTTGTCATTGTTCTGGTCCTGCTTAGGTAGGCATTTCTGTTTCACAACAGACTTCCTAGTGTTCTGGATCTTATAATCTTTCCATCCTTTTTTTTTTCTGAAATGTTTTCTGAGTCATAGAGCTGTGATTGTAGGTATCCATTGGGGCTGAGGTTTTCATGATCTATCAATCTTTGCATTGTGTCCAGTTATAGTTTCCTATGATTTCCTGTGATTTGAATTCCTCCATTTGTAGTAAAGAGAAGCTTTTTTGATGAGGGGAATAATGAGAAGGAGGCTCCAGCTGGTGAGGAGAGAAGGAGGTTAACATAGAAGGAAAAAGAGGGACAAGGGACAAATAACAAAGTCATTTGATAGGCCTTAAGGAATTATTTTATTTTATATTAAGTTAAAATTATGTACAATGCATGTAAGTGTGTATATATATATATACACATCTATCATCTGTCTATCTGTCTATCTATATACATACCTACCTATCTATTATGTATCTATGATGATATCTATCTATAATATCTATCTATAATATCATCTATCTATCTTAAAGGAAGTTAAGTCACTTGAGCCGACAATGCTCCTCACAAGAACCACAGACAAACAAAAAGTTCAGTACTAGACACAAGAAAGCTTTTGAAGGGTTTGTCAGGGTAGTCCAAGCAACTGTCAGGACAATATAGATAATTGGTTTAGTTCTTTGTTGCCTTTGAGGGTTGAGGGTGGATCCCATTGCTGAAGGCCTTACACACTTACATGACTTGGAAACTTGAGCTGGCTCTGACTTGAAAGCCCTTTCATGCAGTCCAGCCTCCATGCTTCCAGAAAATACTATTGTGAGCTGCCAAGGGAGGGAAGCTGTTAACTAGTCCTACCCAGCGGTAACACCTATGAACCAGGACAATTACCATCATGGCAAGGTACACAAAAGATGCAATAACTGGTACTTACATGTCAGTGGTAACCAGCAACTAACTGGACCTACAGTTCACTGAACAGAAGGGAAGTCATGCCTGGTCCTGGAAACCTAGCCAGCTTCCCAGAGCTAGTGAAGTCATAGCCCTTAGAGAAGAATCTACTAACACTGAGTTGCTAGACTAGCATAACTCCTTACTACATTCTAAACCTTATCCTTACACCCACAGAAATGTGTGGTTCCACTCATTTGTTTCCATTTTCTCTGCCCCCCACTTTTGTCTTACTAAGTCCTTCTTATCCTTTTTGCATGAGTCACTTTGATGCCAATGCTTCTCAGGTGGTGTCACTGAAGTTTCCTCTAGGACGAGGTGTTGCTGAGTCCCCATGGTAACTAATACACTCTATTATTATTTTTATGTCACGAGCTGATAGCTTGTAGCTGAGGTAGAAGTTTGGACATATGCACCTTAAGATTCTTTTTTTCCTCAATTGTTCTGATTTATCTTTATTTTATGTGTATGGATGTTTTATCTTCATGTACGTTTGTGTACCACAAGCACACAGTGCCCACAGAGGCCATTAGTTCCTCTGGAACTGGAGTTACAGATGGTTGAGAGCCACCATGTGGGTGCTGGGATACTTGGTTCCTCTGGAAAAGCAGCCAGGGCTTTTAAGACTGAGCCATCACTCCAGCCCCCGCCTTGGGATTCCTAATGCCGTTTTTTTTGCCTGTCTTGAGTTAGGTATCCGTCTGTACCTTACAGAATGAAAGAACAGAAATATTGACAGCTTGAAATATCAGAGACAGAAAGGAGAATCAGAGCTCCTTCAAATAGGGAAATCTTGGGCAAAAAGTTCTGTGTCATTAAAACCAACCAACTGAACAAACAACCACAAAACCTACACAAAAAAAATATCCCTCTTACACATGGAGGGTGCCTAGGTATCTTGGAAAGGGGATTATTTAGGATACAGGAATTTTGGAACTTGAGAAGCTTCAGAAAAAACAAATGCCAGCAAAAACTCAATAATGAAGAAAGAAGGAGGGGAGATGTGGTGGAGAGGGGCTGGGCCGGGAGCCAGAAGAAACAAATTTTAGGTTTGGCCTTGTTACTCTCACTCCCTGCGTGGGTGGCCTGGGAGAATCACTACATCTTCCTTCACCTCACTCATTTGCAAAATGAAGAGGTGGGGTCAGACTAGATCGTGCTGCCAGATCTTGTCCTACTTTAAAGTTTTATGATTATACAATACCTCAGCAAAGAATTACAGGAACAAGTCTCTTTTAATTCTCATTTTTCTTAATAAAAATAGAATCACATAATTTCCCCTCTCCTTTTCCTCCATCCAACCCCTCTTACTCCTCTCCTACTATTTCTCAGATTCACAACCTCTCTTATGATTATTATTTTCACGTATATTTGCAAGCACATAAACATATAAATACATCCTATTGAGTCTACTTAGTGTTGCTTGTATGCCTATGATTTCAGGGCTGACCAGGCTGGTATTGTATAACCAATTAGTGGGTTCATTCCCTAGTCAAAGAACTATAGATTCTTGAAAACTGTATTTGTATATAACTTGAGGAGTTATTCAAACTTTCCTTCTGTTAAGATGAAAGTTACTTTGAAACTCTTAAGTGGTTTTGAAAGGCGCAGGTTTTTAAAAGTAAAATAGAATATCTTAAAAAATGAGATGGAATCTCAGGGTTGTTTTGAGCTGCATTTCCTGATTACTAAAGATGTTGAACATTTCTTCAAGTGCCTCTCAGCCTTTAGAGATTCCTCTTTTGTAAATTCTCTGTTTAGCTCTATACCCTGTTTTTTTGGTTAGGTTATTTGATTTTTTTGGTGTTTGATTTCTTGAGTTCTTTATATATTTTGGATATTAGCCCTCCATCAGATATGATTCTTGGATTTTCATGAAAATGAAAGAAGATAACCCTGTAAAAAGATGATAAAAGTAGAAACAATTGAACTGGTTGCAGCATTTTGAGCACAAGCTTTTAGACATAAACTTATTGCATGGGGCTTATTTTTTTTTCTCTGATGTGCTATCTTAAACTTTTTAAAAATAGAATTTGCTTGTGCAAAATGGCCTGTGTAGGAACTTCACACTTTTTGTCTGGGTGTTACTGCCAACATGTCTGAGATTTGCTTGAATTCTTTGTCTTACAACATAGGGAGGTGCCGGCTGGCTGTGTCCAAGCCCTCTGCTAAGCTCCCTCAGCCGACTCCAGCTTCACTCTGCTTGCAGGTTGGTTGGGATAAATCAGAGCCAGTGTTGTGATTTCCCAAGTAGTATTTGGTTCATTTCTTAGTTGGTAGCTGCTTGCCCCTTGTCTAGTTGTTGTGACAAAATGCCTGAGACAAACGACTCAAAAGGATGTGCCTCCTTTGTCAGTTGCAGAAGACACAGCCCCTCGTGACAGGGAAGGGACAAGAGCAGGGACAGGGAGCAGCTGGTCACATTGAATCCATAGTCAGGAAACAGAGTGACTGAAGTCTGTGCTCAGTTTGCTTTCTCTTTCTTGTTCAGTCAGGGACCCTGACCCTAGAACGGTGCCACCCATAGTTAGGGTAGTCCTCTACTTTAATTAGTCTAATCTAGAAACTACCCCATAGGCATGCTTGGAGATTTGCTTCCATGGTGATCCTAAATTATTTAAATTCACAGTGAATATTAACACTTTCTACGTATATACAGACCTTATGTTTGACACCTTTGGGCTGTATCAGACAAGTGCGCTGTGGAGGGGAGCTCAGATATTAAGGGCTGCTACCTTTTCCCATAGCCAGGGAGAAGGAGGGGATCAGGGAGTATGGGTGGTGGTCACCAGTGGGGAGGAGGTCAGAGAGTATAGCTGATGGTCACCATGGGCTCAGCTTTGTCTTTGTTTTGCTAATGAATGTGCTTTTCAGATTCTGAAGAATATTATCATCTATTTGAGTTCATTCTACACACAGCCATATAAGGAGTATTCTGAACCCCGATTTGAAGATCAGGAACCCACTTTTTTATTTTATTTCTTGTCTGCATTTGGAATTTCTGTTAAGTCCTAAGGTGCAAATTGTAATCCTGCCCATGCTCTTGATTCTAACACACCCGTAGGTCCTGGCTAGGAAAGCCTTTGACTTTGAGTAGAAATACTGTCTCTCTGACTATGGGGTGTACATCCTGCCCAAGATACATAAGGCTTTGCTCTCTGTATATGTGTACAGGTTATCTTTCCTTTTTGTATATCTGTTTCTGTATCTTCTTTCCTGTTCTTAGAAAGACACTTATTGGAGTAGTCCTCACCTAACTTCAATATGACCCCACTTTAACTACTTAAAACTGCAGAGACTCTATTTCCAAACAATGTTACATTGATAGGTATTAAGAATTAGGAATTCAGTGTATCTTTTTTAAGGACGAAATTATACACTTAATGAATATTAAATAGAACCACACATAGATGCTATAATTATTTTTTGTTATACAAATAACTATTTTGTAGGATTTAACTAAAATAGTAATTGAAGTATGTGATTTCTAAAGTGAACTGGGTTTTACTAATTCTAACAGTTAGTATGATCACTTACTGTGGAAGTGGCACCATGGCTGGGCTCCTGATGCTGCCCATAGTGGCTGAGCAGAATGTGAAGACACTGTAGAACAGTGCACACAGAAGACACCAGCTGCCTGAAGACATTTGCCCAGAGGTTTCTTCATGGCTGTCTTTCTTTGGGAAATTACCAAAAGTTTCTTTTTGTCTCCTAAGATTATTGCTTCACTGAAGTAGAATTCTTACTGCTGTTGGCAAGAGGTAGCTAGGAATACATTTTGCATTGGAAAATTAGGTTTTGTGTTTGGTTCTAGGCCCATGATGGATGCCCTAAGACTGGCAAATTCGGCTTTTGCTGTTGACTTGTTCAAACAACTATGTGAAAAGGAGCCAGCGGGAAATGTTCTCTTCTCTCCAATATGTCTCTCCACTTCCCTGTCACTTGCTCAAGTAGGTGCCAAAGGCGACACAGCAAATGAAATTGGACAGGTAAGCTGCCCCATCTCTTGTTTTGCTTTCGAGTGGGGGCTAGTTACTGGAATTCAAAGTCAGGAACTAAGAGAAAAAAAAATGTGTGGCTGGAAGTGTTCAGGACAGAGAACTATACCGTTCCTGGGGCTCTTTTAATCTATTCTAAACATGAAAATTCATTTATTGTAGCAGAACCTATATTTAGAACAAGTATGAGGTTGGGATGGAGAACATCGAGATCTGACAGGTGTTCCATTCACCAGTGGCTATCAGCAGGTCATATGACATACCTTTCCTGACACATATTTGAAGATCAATCGAAATGACTTATTAAATACTCCATTGCACTACCCTTAGTAAATGGGTAAAAGCTATCCCCTGGCCCCTGCCCTATATTCAGAGAACAAAGCACTGCTCCTCCAAACACAACTTATTTAGAACATCAAACTTAACATTAAAGATGCAAGCTCAGTTATACTCTACCCTTGAGTATGGGCAATCTCAGAAGTAGCATTATAAATTATCTATCTTCAAACCAGCATAAATAAATAAGATAAATTGCATGCACATATGTTTTGGAACCTGGGGGCTTGAAATCTCATTTGAGAGGCATGGACTAAAGTAAAATTTCCCACACAAACACGTACATATGTATATAGATGTTTCAGAGCTTCTGTTGGGCTATGTTTGATTAGCCTTGAACAGTTCTTGGACTCTCAAATGAGACGATTTCCTTGATTGCTGTTTTGAGACCTCACAAGCTCTTAGACAGCAGCTGTACTTCCAATTCCTTTCTATTATTTTCCTTCTGCAGATTGACATAAGGTTCAAAGGGGGAAAAAAAACTTCTTTTCACAAATTCATCAGTATTTAAAATGGGAACACCTTCACCAGTATCCTTAAAATTATGACTTATAAAATGTCGATTCGGTCAGGATGAGAAAATGAGTGAGGCAGAAGAAACTGTTTCAGTCCCCAGGCGAGGAGTTGTGTTTTCCCCTTTGAACTCTTTTGTCTCCACATGCTGTAAACATAGTTTGCACCCTCCATTTCTCATCTCTATTTCCAGAAGGACTGCTAGGGAGTAGGAGGGTCCATGTCTCAACCACAGGAAGCAATTTCACTGCATTTGACCTATTTGTCTTTGCCAGCACATCGGGTCTTTTTCCAATATTATTTTTTCTTACTTCTTGAGAACGTAAATATATGTATACAATGAAATTTATCATATCCTTCCCCATTTACCCTTTCTAACCCACTTCAAATCCTCTCTCAACATGACTTTTCCTCAGCTTCATTTTTTTTCCTGATAATCTATTTAGTCCAATTAGTGATGGCAATATATGTATAGATGCTAGGCCATCCACTGAGGCTTGGGGAGTATTCCAGTGGCTATCTGTTCTCCCAGTTCTGGTTGGAGAAGGCCCTTTTTGCAGAGGGCAGCAGTCAGTGCTGAAATGCACAACTGGTAGATGTTCTGAGAATAAGTGACGGAGCGCTCAGCCCTAAGTGGGACATCTTTCTTGACCTCTCTTGCCCTCACAACACCAAAGATCAGGAAATATGGAAGAGGAGGCAGAAAGAAGGTAAGAGATGGGGGACAGGGAGAAGTGTTCTGAAGTGCAAACCTCTGGATTTGACATTGTTAAGGCACTCATGAACTCACAGCAACTCTGCTTCCCTGCACAAGACCTGGGTAAGATCAATCCAACCCAAATCCTGGCATATATGGGGAAATACTCTCCATGCCCCATCCCTTACTGAGGACCCATTGATGCAGTTTTTTAAAAAACATGGAATCTGGGGATCCAATTAATGCATCATATTTTTATCTCCTCAGCCCCCAGAAGAATGTTTTTGTTTTTTTGTTTTGTTTTGTTTTGTTTTAGTAATGGAATGTTTTGCTTTGTTTTTTTTCTCTTAACAGGTCCTTCATTTTGAAAATGTCAAAGATGTATCCTTTGGGTTTCAAACAGTCACTTCTGATGTTAATAAGCTCAGTTCCTTTTACTCTTTGAAATTGATCAAGCGACTCTACATGGACAAATCTCTGAACCCTTCCACAGTAAGTTGTTCATAACAGCAAAAAGGGACTCTTCCCCAGAAGGGCATTTCACACTGCTAGACTCACAACTTGTTCCAGTGGATGTTCTAGAGTGTCAGCTATGATTTGAGGCTTTCGAAAGTAAAGCAGCCTCACTGCAGATGTTGAATGTGAAACAGCAGCCACATCTGGCTCAGAATACAGAGAAGTGTGTCCCCTTTCCCTATCATGCATTAACAACATCCCCAGCCCCAGTCCTGTGGAGAGATGGGATAATGGAAGGCCCAACTATCTAGTAAATGGATCTCCATAAGGGGCTCAAGAAAACTTTCAATAAGCTCTCCCCTTAAACAGTGGAATACATGGCCTGAATATGTCTTCAATTCTCCAATTCACTTTTTAAAATGGTCTAGATAACTTTTAGAACCAGTAAGAAAATAACCATCACATGATCACTTTACATCTTTCCTAGGCTAGTTGGATAGACATTTATACAAAGCTCCTGTCATCATTTAAACCAAGTCATTTCTTGAAGTAGTCATATGAAGAACATTGTGATCCACTCTTGTTACACTCCAGAGTGTAGTTTAATAGTACCCTCCGCCTCAAGATAGGGTTTCTCTGTGTAATACCACTGGCTATCCTGAGCAGGCTGGCCTCTAACTCACTGAGATCCACCTGCCTCTGCACCCTGAGTGCTGAGATTTAAGGTTGGACCAGGTGGCTCATGCCTTTTTTTTTTCATAATAGTTTTCAGATCTTTGTTTAATTCACATAACCAAAATTTTTGATTACAGGATATTCCCTTCTCTGGTAATGTGGGACTGACTCAGTTTCTATTTCTGTGGTCAGAACTTCAAGTTTCTAGATTGCTAGAAATGCTAAATGCCCCACCATGGCATGACAATGCTCAGCATTCAATATTTGTTTTTTTTTTTTTTTGTAAGATCTTTGAGAACTAGGTTATTAGATACTGTTGTAAATTTACTCTTGTGGCTTGAGGACACATATGCACAGTTATTTTTGTTCTAGCTGTCACCTGGGAAATTAAAGAAAATTGAGATGTGAGTTTTAGCTGGGCATGGAAACATTTTAAAGGCTCCCTGAGTGATACTTAAAGATGTTTGTCATTGGCAGTGACAGTGCATGTTCTTTACCTTTACTTTGCAAACTTTCTGATGTTCTTAGGTAGTGCTGGCTGCTTCAGTAAGTCCAAGGTTGAATTTCAATTAACTGGGGCTAAGGAATTCAGAGTGACATGGCATTCAAGTCATGTTAACTTGGTTGAACTTCCATTCCGCAGTTAGAATTATTTCTACCAAACAGCAGCTTAAGCCTTTCTTTCTTTTTTTTTTTGTTTCCTTTCTCTTTCTTTCCTTTCCCTTTCTTATTTCCTTCCCCTCTGCCTCCTTTCTTTCCTCTTTCCTTTCTCTCTTTCTTCCGTTCTCTCTCCCTCTCCTCCTTCCCTCTTCTTCCTCTTCCCTCTTTTCTTTCCCCTTCCCTTCCTTTCTTTCCTCTTTCCCTTCTCTCCCTCTCCTTCCTTCATCTTCCCCTTCCCTCCTCTTTTCTTTTCCCTTTCCTTCCTTTCTTTCCTCTTTCTCTGTTTTTCATCACTTCTCCTACTATGTATTACCTGCAAATGTACTAGTTATTAGTACAAACAAATGTGCCTTGAGGAGCATCTAAACAACTCAAGTGTTGTTGAAATCCTGATTTGTAGCCTCAGGTCTCCTACATCAGGATCAGTGGTGGCAGGATTTGCATTTAAACATGCGTTAGAGTTAGGCATAGACTTGCTGCTGTGTGCTTTAGAGGCCTTTGATTCACAGTTCAATGTGCAGTTGAAACTTCTGGAATCTTGCTACAATGCCCAATCTAAGGATGTTTAGAGGTCTCAGAGTTCATTCTAACAAGATCTGAGGTGATGCTTGACTCCTGATCTTTGGATCATATTTTGAGTGTCAGGACTCTAAAAAATATTCATTTATTTTAGTGAGGATAAGGATTTTTCTGTTCATTGTTTTATTTCCTGGTTTTTTTTTGACACATATCACACACACACACACACACACACACACACACACACATATACACACACATTCATTGTTTGTTCTGTTGCTGTGATAAGATACTGTCCAGACACAAGTTAATGGAATAAAGATTTATTTTGGCTCCAAGTTTTACAGGGTTCAGTTCATGGCTGCTTGTTACCATTTGCTTGGGCAGATACATCAGTGGGAGTGTTTAGCAGAAGACAGCTATTCACATTACAAAAGACCAGGAAGTAGAAAGTGACAGGAAATGGCCAGAGAGAAGATTATCTTCAGTGATCCCAGTGACCTATATCCTCCAGTTAGGCTCTATTTCCCAAAGTTTATATAAAGTCTCAAAATAGTGTCACAAGATGAAAACTGAATGTTCAAAGCACAAGTGTCTGAGGCACGTTTTATATTAAAACCACAGCTATATATTTATATAATATAAATAAATATTTTTAAATAATTGGGATTCTTACTATAATTATTTATATTCAATATAGTGTTTCTTTTGTTTTTGACAAAGCTGTTATCCAATTGATAATTTAATAGTTGATATGTCTTATAATTGAAGAAATAAAATATCTAATACAAAGAAAATACTTATTTCTACATGGGCTTCATTTAGCGTGACCAATTTTGAGAGTGTATGTATAGTAATAGATATTTAACGAATCTGTCTCTTAGCACACTGTAACGCTGCATTAGATCCATTTGCATTTGCAAAGAGCTTTGTGATTTTTTGAGAATTGGATGTATTTCAGGAATTTATCAGTTCTACAAAAAGACCATATGCAAAAGAATTGGAAACTGTTGACTTCAAAGATAAGCTGGAAGAAACAAAAGGTCAAATTAACAGCTCCATTAAGGAGCTCACAGACGGTAAGTACCCTCTAATACTCTGATATAAATGTCCAAGTAAAGAGTTCCTCCCCGCTTAAAAATCCTAGCTCAAAAAAAAAAAAAAAAATGCAGATAGGATGGTGAAGGAGAAGAGGGTAGGAGTGTGGGACCATAAGGGGGAGGTGGGACGGGAATGTGATTGAGATGTACCTTGAAGAAATAAATAAATGTTGGGAGAAAAAAAAAAAAAAAGGAATCCTTGCTCCAAACTTTAAAATATTGAACATCTGGAGGCTTCCTCACATATTTTTAGTCACAAGCTAAATTCTTTGCTCATCGAGGCATGTCAACAATTTGAGTTTCTGGACAGTTCTTGTATCAACTCATTACTTGGCAAATGGTGGTGCATTGTTTTCAGTGTACTTTGCCTTGCTCTCTGACAAGCTGCCACATGCCCTGGTAGAGGCCCAGCTGTTCCTTTTATACTATGCGTGCTGGTAAATCATGAAGCCAGGTTTTTAATTCTGGAAATGGAAAGATGATCCTTGAATCTACTTCCAACTAAAAAATTTTAAAACTTTATAAAAAATAAAAAAGGACAAAAAGTCTTAGACAAACATAAATCTAGAACAAAGCCCAACCCAGCAATCATAGGGGAAGTTTGTCCTCAGTCTCGTAACTTCCCAGGCCACTCTGCTTCCTTCTTCCTGCAGAACCCTCTCCAAGCTCTCAACCCTCTCTCTGTCCTTATGTCACCTCGCCCCATTAAAAGTCCCCGTGAGTTGTCTTCCTTGCCAGGAAAGAATTGAAATTAAGATGGCTTGGATTGCAGTCAGGGACTAGATCTCCTTTCCTAGAGATGTGTTTACAGTGTTTGCACAGTGGGAGCCTATTGGGAAATAGACTGTAATTAAGAAGGTCTGGCAATCACTGTTGGTTATGGAGGGATACACAGCTGGGAGGAACAAGCATGCAGTAGCAGCAGGCAATTTAGATGAATAACTGCTAGATGTGATTTTCTATACTCATCTGCAGGCCACTTTGAGAACATTTTATCAGAGAACAGTATAAGTGACCAGACCAAAATCCTTGTGGTTAATGCTGCCTACTTTGTTGGAAAGTGGATGAAGAAATTTCCTGAATCAGAAACAAAAGAATGCCCATTCAGAATTAACAAGGTATGTAGAGCATGCAGTAGGAAGCAGGTTTCAAAGTCGTGGGACTAGAGCAAGTACAGGAATACTCTGTGTGGAACATGAAGACATGCAGAGATCAGAGGAGGAAAAGAAAAGAAAGAAAGCAGATAAGGTAAACATGAGGCCCCTGGTTACCAAGAAAGTTTCACCACTTAGGAACTGTCTTCCTGACTCAGTAACTTCAATTTAATCTCATTTTCTTACTTACCTGGTAATAAAATACATGGTTTAATATCCCCCACTCCCTTCCTCCTTCCCTCCCCCCTTTTTTTTGTCGTGCCTAGCCCAGATAAAAGCATTTATAACATGGTTGACTGTGAAGAAATAAAGTATAGCTTTACTCATCTACATTACTGGGAATCATTATAGGAAGAATTAGAAGCCTGTTTTTCAGGGAAGTCTCATTTATGCTACTAAGGAGGATGTATTAAAACTAATATTCATAAGTAAAGAACTTAAAAATAAATAAATTAAACCAAAGAACTGAGACTGGAAAAGTCCTGAGAGAACCTAGGGAAACTCGGGGATCTGCATGTGATTTGGTCTTGTTTGGTGACATGTAACTTGTGTGACTTATCAGACCTGGGACAGCAAGATGCCTATGCAGGTAAAGGAACTTACTGCCAACTGTCATGGCTTGTGTTCGGTCCCCAAAACCCACATGGTAGAAAAAGAAAAATGGCTCTTGCAAGTTGTGCTGACTTCCACACGTGTACATGTGCCATGGTGCTTGCATAAATGTGCACACACTCCCACACATGAATAAACGTAATAAAAAATACAAAAGAACTCAGGCCTGAAGCAATGAACATTTCAGCTGCAGTACTCAAGGAATCTTGCTTTGTAGATATTATGTATCATTTTTCAGTATTCTTTTTCTGCCAGATCCTGAAGAAATATCTTTTGTGTGTGTGTGTGTGGGTGGGGGTGGGTGGGTGTTGAAACAGGGTTTCTCTGTGTATCTCTGGCTGTCCTGGACTCACTCTGTACATCAGGCTAGCCTCAAACTCACAGAGATCCACCTGCCTCTGCCTCCTGAGGGCATGGGTGTGTGCCACCATGCCCGCCCAAATATCATCTTTTAAAAATAAATTTATTTTCATCATATTCTTTCCATTCCCTCAGCTCTCTCAGCTTCCCTACCTCCTTCTTTCTGTCAAACAAAACAAAGCAAAACACCCAACCAGACAAGAAAAACAACAAATACACAAACAACAAAAGTCAAAACAGATAAACAAAATGCATAAGAAAATAAGACAAGAAATAACATATAAAAAATCACACACACAAAAGACATGAGTCTCTGTGTTAGCCAACTACTCCTGAGTATGGGGCCTGCCCTGGGATGTGGTTGTATGCTCAGTGTCAGTTCATTGGAGAAAATGGGTTTCCCCTTTACCAGCAGATATCAATTGCAAATGGCTTTTCAGTTAACAGTGGATCTTTGTGTCCACTTTCACTTCTCAGTGCTGAGATCCCAACTGGTTTGAACTTGTGAAGGTCTTGTGCATGATGTCACAGCCTCTGTAAGTTCATATATGTATCAGCCCTGTTGTGTCTCGAAGATGCTGTTTCCTTGGAATCTCTCACTTTTACAGTCTTTCTACCTCTTCTTCTGCATAGATCTCTGAGCCTTGAGGGGAGGGGTTAGATAAAGACATCCCATTTAGGACTAAGTGCCCTAAAGTCTCTCACTCTGCACAGATTGTCCAATTGTTGATTTCTTTGTTAGTTGCCATCTACTCAAGATGAAAGTTCTCTGATGATGGCTGAGTAATGCTCTGATGTGTGGGTATAGCACTGTGTCATTAGTAGTCATTTTATTGCTATATTACCTTAGCAGAAGGATAGCAGTAGGCGTCTCCCTGAATCCATGACCTATCTAGTCTTAGGTTCTTAATGCTAGAACCCAGGAGAAAACCCCTTTCAGATAGCAACTTGGTTGGCTAGAGTGGCTTCCCCAATTCCCCCTTTCCCTCCATGGATTTCATACCCCACTCACCCCAAATGTAATTTTCTTAAGACAAATTTGCTTTCCTAGCTCCCCATTAATACATGGACTTTATAAGGGCACAGACCTTAGCCACTCGCTTGAGATTTTACTATGCTCAGGGATCCTTTGCCAGCCCTTCCTAGAAAGGAACATCAACCGTCAATCAAATCATCACTCAAATGAGCCTTGATATAACTGGTAGTGGGTGATCCCTGCCTCTGTAACAGCAGGGGGGGTGATCCCAGCCTCTGTAATAGCAGGGGGAGGTGATCCCTGCCTCTGTAATAGCAGAAGGGGGTGATCCCTGTCTCTGTAATAGCAGGGGGAGGTGATCCCTGCCTCTGTAACAGCAGAGGGGGGTGATCCCTGCCTCTGTAACAGCAGAGGGGGGTGATCCCTGCCTCTGTAACAGCAGAGGCTGTAAAGTACATGGTTCTCCAGCCCTCACTGAAAGCCAGCACTAAGAATACCCAGAGCCATGTTGAAAGCCTGTGTGTACACTATGCAATGTCTGAAGTATCTAATGTGTGTGACAACTGTCACAGACACATCTTGTGTGCAGTCAGTCCTGTCCCTCCCTACCAGTCAGTTAAGCCCACTGTAGTTGATAATCTCAGGGAGAGAAAGAGGAAGAAGGGTCATTTGCACCCTACCAAGACCCCTGGGAGATTTTGAAACTATTAGGAGCAAGAACTCCATTTTTCCCTCCCCAAGAAACTACGCAGTTGTGGACTGCTGTGTTCTATCTGGCATTGACTTTTGGACTGAGGATGTGGCTCATTTGTCAAATGCTTGCCTAGCATACAAAGCTCTGGTTTGAGTCCCCAGCAATACATAAACCAAGTGTGGCAGTGCATGCCTATAATTCCACCATTGGAGAGGTAGAGACAGGAGAGTGAGAAGGTCAAAGTCATTTGGGGGTATATTACAAGTTAGAAACTATATGAGACTTTCTCAAAAAAAATTTTTTAAGCTAGTCTTTAAAAACTGACTGATTATTCACCCAAAACTATGCAGAGCAATTAGCTGTAAAAGCCTGTAGACTCTGAGGTGAAAAAGAGCACCATGTACTTCACAGCCTCTGCTATTACAGAGACAGGGATCACCCCCTCTGCTATTACACAGGCAGGATCACCCCTCTGCTATTACAGAGGCAGGGATCACCCCCCTCTGCTATTACAGAGACAGGGATTACCCCCCTCTGCTATTACAGAGACAGGGATCACCCCCTCTGCTATTACAGAGGCAGGGATCACTCCCCTCTGCTATTACAGAGACAGGGATCACCCCCTTCTGCTATTACAGAGGCAGGGGTCACCCCCCCTCTGCTGTTAAAGAGTCAGGGATCACCCCACTGCCAGTATGTCACCGCTCATTTGAGTGATGATTTGATTGACGGTTGATGTTCCATTCTGGGAAGGGCTGGCAAAGGATCCCTGAGTATAAGTGAAATCTCAAGCACGTGGTGGCTAGTGGTGTCTCTTATGAATTCCCCAGGATCACCTCACAGAATGTCAGTGGGTGGAATTTGGAGTTTGATCATGCTAAGACTTATAGTTTTTATATTTGCGAAAGTGCTAAAGCATGTTTCCGAAAGGAGAGGAAGAACTGTGCTATTCCTTTATTCTTGCTATTGAATCATAAAGCCAGGTAGCATCAGAGCCTGGAAACCTAGACCCTGAACAGAATTGTAGGGGTTTAATGTCGAGGTGTTTCAGTGTCTACCTAATAAGCAATAAACCTGACTCTGGACTGCATGAGGAACACACTCCTGTTGAATAGAGATTCTATTGTTTTTTCCCATGTCCTTTGAACTTCATTTGCCAGTCACTGAAGGTTTTGAGTGATAGTACTAAGCTGTTTTGCATGTCCCTTGGTGTCTTCCTTAAGGGCTGGACAGCAATGATGAAGTGATAGAAAGAGCTTAATGTATTACCTATTCTGAAAAATTATGTACAGACGTACAAGTTATACGCCTTTTATTTAAATGCCTGAGACCAGAAGTGGTTTTTGTTTTAGATAATTTTTTTGAGATTTTATAATATTTCAATCTATTTGATGAATTAACTTGGGGGTTGAACCCAAATCTAACTAAAACTTTTGTTTATGTTTCATATACAGCTTAGAAATATAGTTTGAAAATAATTTTATACATTTTCTCTCTTCCTCTCCTTTCTTCTTCCTTCCCTCCCTCTCCCTTTCTTTCTATCTCACTCTCTCTGACTGTGCATGTGTGTGTGTGTGTGTGTGTGTGTGTGTGTGTGTGTGTGTGTATTTTGTTAGAGATGGAAGCCAGAGCTTTGCAAATGCTAGGCAAATTCTATACTTCCAAGCTGTGTCCTTAGCCTGTGTTTTTTTTGAGACAATGTATTTCTATGTAGCCCAAACTGGCTTTAAATTTACTATGTGCCAAAAAAAAATTTACTATGTGGCTCAGACTTGCCTTCAATTCATAATCCTCCTGCCTTTGCCTCCAGAGTGCTGGGATTACAGGTGTCTACTACCATACACATATAATTCCCTATGTTTTGATTTTTGTCTGTCATATGAAATATGATGTCATATTGCCTTATTTTCCCTTTTCAATATATGCAAATATAATACATGCAATTTCCTATAATGTGGAGTGTATGGGATAGTAAAGTACATGAATAACTTCTAAAGGAAGTTGTAAGATCTTCACAGGATGCATACAGTGTGGATTCTCATTCATGAGCTTAAGCCACAATGCTGCAAAGCCACAAAAGAAGTTTGTATATTGCTATCTTTGTTGCCATTTCTATCTTTATTCCTGCCTCTGTCTCTTTATCATCTAGATCCACATCTATGTTTATATATATATAAATATATATATATATTTATATATATGTGTGTATTTATTATTCTTTTATAAATTTAAAATTAACCATTTCAAAAATTTCTCTTCTAACAGACAGAGACCAAACCAGTACAAATGATGAATCTTGAGGCGACATTCTGTTTGGGCAACATCGATGACATCAACTGTAAGGTCATAGAACTCCCTTTCCAGAATAAGCATCTCAGTATGCTCATCCTGCTCCCCAAGGACGTGGAGGATGAGTCCACAGGCCTGGAGAAGGTCAGGAGGCCACTGGGCACTTAGACAAGAGAACCCCAACATAGTAACAAAGTGAGGATGGAGTACTGTGGGGCTCAGAGGAGCTGACCACGACCCTGCCTCACACACCTCAGCTCCATCATCTTCAAGGATTTTGAGGTCCATTCTGTGTCTTTTCTTCTTTAAAGTAAAAAGCAGTCAGCATTTACTTGTCATTTGCAATGGGCCAAGGTTGATACTAAATTCTTCAAATAGTTTTCTTATTTAGTTTTTATATGATTCCTATGAATTAGAAACTACTCCCATGCTCTTGTTTACCTGTGAGGAAAGGAGTCACAAAGGATAAGTCACATGTGATCATGGTCACATGATCAACCAATGACATGAAGACCAAGAATTTGAGCCAAGGAAGAAAAAGAGTTCTTGGCCCATACTCCAGGCTCAAGTGGTAAATGACAGAATAATAAGTCTATTAGTTGCAAACTAGTTGACTATAATTATTATTTTTTTGGTCCTAGTAATTTATACCAAGCAAAAGTGAGAATATTAATTGAAAAGTAATTTTTGTAGATTAATAAAAAAATAAATTGTTCCTTCCCCATTTAAAAGTGCACTTGCCCCAGCTTGTGACCTTACTACGTCCTTGGCTTTTATTTGCAGCAAGAGAGTAACACTTGTAATAGTGCTCCACGTTAGCAGCAGCAGTTAGCTGCTGTCATTCTTGGCCGCACTCATGGGAAGGTCAAGGAACAATTTAATTTCATTTGCTCCATGAAGAATTTTATGACTAAGTTATTTTATGCTTCATTGCATATCTATCTTTTAAACCTCTTGAAATGGTTGCATTCATCATTTGTGATCTTAAAGGGTGAATCAGAGCTAGTCTGAGTTCCTATTATAAAAAAGGAAAAAGTATAGCTTTTAATTAACCTTAGTGGTATGCCTAGATCAGGAATAATATGAACTCCTTTGTAGAGAAATTATAATAAACAGTCAGGAGATCTATATGACAGTTCCTAATTTTACATTCATCACACCGTTGTGTATGTAACATAATCTATGTGTTTGTTTCTGAAAAACAATTCTATAATTTAAGCAAATCAAAACCATGCTCTCATAAATGTTACTGGGAAGAGAGCCTTCTTGCAGGGTGGGAAAGAGAAGTCTGGGTGGCTGGTAGTTCTTATATGAGGAACTTACCTAGGTGATGGGCTATCTTCAAACCAAGATTGATTTAAATTCTTTAAAAGTGGACTTAAATTAACACTTTCTGGTTTTTTTTTTTCACATTCAGAAGTAAATAAAATTAAGTGCTTTCCATTTTGTCCTTCAGATTGAAAAACAGATCAACCCAGACACACTGCTGCAGTGGACCAATCCTAGCACCATGGCCAACGCCAAGGTCAAACTCTCCCTCCCAAAGTTTAAGGTGGAAAAGATGATTGATCCCAAGGCTAGTCTGGAAAGCCTGGGGCTGAAAAGTCTCTTCAATGAAAATACATCTGATTTCTCTGGAATGTCAGAGACTAAGGGAGTGTCCCTATCAAATGTCATTCACAGAGTATGCCTAGAAATAACTGAAGATGGTGGTGAGTCCATCGAGGTGCCAGGATCCAGAATCTTACAGCACAAAGATGAATTCAATGCTGACCACCCATTTATTTATATCATTAGACACAACAAAACACGAAACATCATTTTCTTTGGCAAATTCTGTTCTCCTTAAGTGGAAGGGCCCTGGCAAGTCTCAGGTAACTTGTCTGTAGTTGCAGATCCCTATAAACTTTGTATCCAGACAATCACTTTCTATATAATAAATTGTTAATTTTGCTGAAGTTGGTACTTGTCATATGTAGCCTTCACACTGACAGACACTTCTCTTCCAATTCCTCTTTGTTTTCCTTAGTCAAAGAAAATAGCACATTGCAATGAAAGGGAATGCCTTTAGAAACTATGTGTTTTTCATTCGTCAAAGCATCTAGAACTATGGACAAAAATGCAGTCTTTAAGAGAGGAATTCCTGTAAGGATGATGTGGAGGACATTATTCTCAGGACTTTGTCTTCACTGGGATAAAGAATATTCTAAACATTTTCACTATTTTTAAAGCCTTAAGAAACTCTAGAGTATAGGGCCCATAAAAGTACCCTTTCCAGTGAAATTTGTGTACCTGCCACAATACTGTAGGTCTACAAGTCTTCATGTTAAATCTTGAGAAACAGAGTTTTATTTTACAAGATCTTTATAGGAGATTTTAGAAGGATGATATGTTGTAAATGCTATACATTATGGAACTCCACAAATAGATTCTAGACTATCACCCTATTAACTAATACCTTAATATTTCTTCCATAAAGGTAGACTATTCACACAGAATGAGTACTTAAAGGTATCCAGAAGTGATCAAATTTCCCGAAAAATGAGGATGTTGTCAGCTCATAGAAACACTTGGCAGAACATTCTAGATCTTGGGGAGTTGGATAAGAAAGTCTCAGCCTATTTTCACTGAAGATCAAGACCCTAGGGGAAAAGCTCAGTTTTTACAAAATTGACGTTAGTTCTTCCTTCCTGTTCCACCTGGTCATTTTGGTGGTGCTATTGCTGGCAGGGTTTCTAACCAGATCACAAGGTTCCTGACATCTCCAGCTTCAGCAACTTAAAATCTGCAGGGATTCTCATTATGATAAGAGTTTTGTGGTTGTTGAAGGAAGGTTGTTGAAGGTTGTTCTTTGTCTATTGTTATGCCGGGAAAAGGGAAGGAATCCCAAACCTTCAGAAAATACATACAAAACTATTTGAGTACCCACAATGCTTTTGCATATATTTTTTCAGTTTACAAATCTAGCTATTTCAGACAGCAGTTTGTTATCTACATAAGTAATTTATAAGATGGTTCTGATAAATCAGCTATGTTGCAATCTATTTTTTTAAATTACCACCAAAAACAAGTATTTGCTGCAGTTTTTCTTATATGCCTTCCCCATCATTTTTTTTTTTTTGCCATTTATTGTAAATAAAGGTCTTTTTCTTCCAAAGTTTCAATGGTGACTTTTTTTTTTCTGTGCTATTGACAATAAAATAGTATTGAATTGTGTGCCTTGTTCATTCTTTATTGGCTTAGAATTACTATCTTGAAATAGAATCAAGACACCTATTTATATATGTAAATCCCTTCTGGGTGGTATCAAATACAGACTAAAAAGAATACAAATGAGTCAGTCTTTGTTATTCTTCCTTCTCCCTGGCCATTGGTTCTTGCACTCTGTTTATTCCAACAAAGACCAGGAAGGTGTCAGCATCATTCAAGAACTTAAAGGTTGACACTGCAGCCACCCAGGAGGAAATACAGCTCCCCAGGCCTTTTCTCTTTGGGTCCTTCCTCAGAAGGTAGCTTTACTAAGATCCATAAACTTGTGATATTTTCTTAGTTGGAGCATTTCCCCCCAATGTCATGTTTATTTCTTTTTAATTTCTTATAATGTCCTTGAACCTAATAGTCAACATCTTCACAATGTGGGCAAAGTGAATGTGTCTTTTCTTGCAATGACTGCTCCAGTTTGTAAAAGGGAATGACCACTTGAACAGGATTGCCACTCTTGTTCATTTCCCCGCTTCCAACCTGTAAATAATGTATGGGATGATTCTGAGAAAGGCAAGTGAGTGTGAAGGGGAAGGAAGAGACTGAAGTCTCCTGGCCAAGGGCTCAGGGAGCTTCAGGTGTGTCCAGGAATTTGGAAACACTGACAGTTTTGGACAGTGCTTCCCTGGGGTAGTCTACATTGGTAGTTTCCAACCATAGGGAACTTCTGCCCTCCAGGGGATAATTTTTGTTGTCACTACTGGGAGAACATCTCTTGGTCTGGTATTTAATACTTGTAATGGCAAAAGACCTCTCCTCCTGGAAGAGTGTTATCCAGCTCACCATGCCCAAGGTGCCAGAGGAAATACCAAGGGGCACTTGCTAGAATACAGATACAGTGAGGGCATCCCTGAGGCAGAGAAAGAGGAAAGGTTTGGGGCTGATTAGAGGATGAAGGATTCTTTATGTCAGCTGTAATGAGACCTACAATTTATTTCATTGGTTATTTTGTAAGAGAAGCAATGCCAAGCCAAAAGCCCCTTTTCAGTTTCCAGACTTTACTATTTATTCCTAGGGTCACATGCACTCTGCCAGTTGTTTACCAGAGGTGCAAGGCTTGAGGCTGACTTTGAATGTCCTTTTAAGAGTTTATCCTTCAGAAGCCCCCACATATTCACTTCAAGTCATCTTGGTGACTATAACTCTTTTCTTTTGAATTTAATTTTGTTATATTAATTTTAATAATTGAAATAAAATTTTGGAAAAAACCCACCATTTTTTCCTGCTCATTCTACTGACTGTACACATTCCTTATTCTACTTAAATATCTCCAAAGTCTTTTACTTCCAGTGACTTTTCCCTCCAACTAATGTTTAAAATTCAGTGGACTTTCTTTTTAGATTTATTTATTTACCTTTGTGTATATGAGTGCTCTATCTACATGTACACCTATAAGCCAGAAAAGGACATCAGATCACATTATAGATGGTTGTGAGCCACTATTTGGTTACCGAGAATTGAACTCAGGACCTCTGGAAGAGCAGATAGTGCTCTTAACCACTGAACCATCTTGCCAGTCCTGTGCTGGATTTTCTAGGGAAACTGCAATTTATCATTTTCCAGTTTTTTTTTTTCCTGCCAGCTACTGTTAGGGCAAACATCCCTCCTCTTGATTATGGGAACCACATGTGGCAGTCCCTCACTCCCTCTGCTTTCTCCTACTTGTGGTTTTGAAGGTGTGCCAGTTAGGAAGCTAAAGGCTTGCTCATTTGCTAGGACTATATGTATGGTGAGAACTGGCCATGAAAGTAACAGGTAGGGTATCCTCACAGTTGAAAATGCTTCAGGTGTGATATGATGCATTCTATTACCTTTGACAGCTCACTGACTATTACACTTCCATCTGGATTATGAAATGTCCAGTCTGCTTGTAGCCATAATGTACAGAAGAGAATTTGCAAAGGACAAAGACTTGTGATCTCAAAACTGTGTTTGGATATCTTTCCTCCCAAACTCTAAGTTTGGTTTTTGAAAGTATTTTTCACTATTGTACCAATTAGTGTTGCTTGAGGGGCTCTGTTGCATGTGGAATTTTGGGCTAAGTGGGATGGGATTTAAGAGGGACAATACTTAGCTTCTGTCTTCAGGGAAGTGATGACTTAACTGGATAATCTACATTAAGATTGGTCTCTATTAATAGCAAGTCCAACATTCACCAACTGTTCTATGTCAGTCAAAACACTGAAAAGTCCTCAGTGGCAGTATAACATGATATAGTCTTCCACTGGGATGTCACAGGAGTTGTATGCATCAATAAGCATTTGTTTTATGAAAGACCCAAAGAATTCAGTGATATAGATCCTCATGGAGGAAGTTGAGGCTCTTATAGCTTCCAGACATGTAAACTGGCTATCTGTCCTTTCACAAAACAACAGCACCCTCTGTATGTTGTTCTATCTAAACAGTTTTTCGAGAATGCAGAAAAGTGTGTGTGTACAGCTGAACAAGGTTTCCACACTGTCCACCCCTGATGCTTCCTGTCAGGAGTCTCAGAAACTCTTCTGGGCTTGGCTTTTTTACTCCATGACAATCCTCTCCAAGGTGAGCTGGTATCCACCAATAACACAGGAACAGTGTCCTGTTTTTGTACTTTTCATATGTGGAGTAATGGTGTGTTCTCTTTTTAGTTGGCTGTACAAACACCTTCAATATTTCCACACACACTTCTGGATCATCTTTCTCCTTGCTGTACTGTTCCTCAAATTTGTGAATAAGTTAAATTGTGAATAAATATTGCAATTTATTTCTATTCATTTATTAATGGGCACCAGGGGGTTTCCAGTATTTATGTAACTGGTTCTATTATGAACATTAGGATACTTTGGGGGAGATATATATGCAATGATGATATATATTGTAGATGCAGCCTATAAGACACATAAATCACATGTATAATATATGTGACAGGTGGGAATCATTCTATTGCACCACAGAAGGCACAAACATTCAGCTTTGGTAAATAGACAGTTTTTCACAATGGTTTTTACCAGCACCTCTCTATTTTTTGTTATTTTTATTAGATTATTATTTATAGGCATTGCTTTTACAACCATGATATCTACCATCACTGTTCATTTCTAGAGTAATTATTGTGAACTAGGATCTTTGCTAAGAATGATGTAATTATAATTCAGCTTTCAGAACAGTCCTCTGAAAACCTGCCTCAGATAAAAAGGACTGAAATGAAAAATGAAAATACACTGTGCGCCTGTGCAAAGCAATTTTACCATCAGGATTAACGCACCAGGGCTCTCCACAATCTATACTCTTAATTACTAAGACTCTGCTGTAAAACTTTTTCTTCATGAATACACCTTCAAAGACAGATTTTCTTCTGTCTGTTTTTGTTTACACTCAATAGAAGACTGATAAATGTGCATAAAAATAAAACACATCTTTACGTTTAAATAAACAGAATTTCCAGGAATGTTTCCTTTTCAAATACTTCAATGTAATACAACTTTCAAAAGTTCCACTCTGCCTTCAGGGGCTGTATTTAATTTACAATGTGTTACTTGCAACTTCCATCAGATTAAAGTTTTTCCTCTTTTAGTTTAGATCTTAGACTAGAAACAACGTCTCCAGCTTTCTTATGCTGGCGTCATCCCACCGACATAGAGGACACAGAGGTGGGAGGTGGGTGTTTCACTGCTCTGTGGCTTTTGTTCTCTGTCCCCACCCTCTGCCCTGACAGTGGCTGCCCAAGTTTCTTTCATATGAGGAGAAGGAAGTGTTTCACTAACACTAAGTGGCTGCTCTCCTCACAGGACCTGGAAGAGAAAAAAGAACAACACTGTTCTCCATTAGAAATGAAAAGGATGAAGCTTGTTCTGGAACTTTCCACTACTCCTAAGAGTCTCAGCAGACCCTCCAGATGCCCATCCTGTGGCTTTCGAGCCCTTTATACTTTCCACGTCTTCAGTAGCATACTAAGAAGTAGTAACTGTTGAAATATATTTTTGAAGAATGGAAAATATTTGTACTGGAAACTAGAATCCGATCTTCAGTGGTCTTGCTTGTTCTTTGGACCTAACAAAGGAGTCTGTGGTAGATCAGAGAATTTGCTCAGAATTCTTGAAAGCTTGTCTTAGAGGAATGGCAGGTCTGTAGGAAAAAGACACTTCTGTACAAAACAGGAGACTATGGTTGAAGCTTGTTGATAGATCATGTTAAATAAATTTAAGCATCTTTGAAACGGTAATGTGTTTTTGAACCTCTGGGAAATCATATGGTGTTTGTTTCTTATGCTTGTAGGACCTCTAAACAGGCTGTTCTCACTGTATCTTGAAAGGGTGCTATTTATTGTAGCAAATTTTGAGAATAACCAGGTAACTTATCCTGGAAATTGATCTGGGGAGACAAAAATACAAATTTGTTGGACTGTCACATGGGTGGTGAAGCCTTGGATTCCAACATCCAGCCATATATCTTATCAGGGGCTCAAGTTTACTGTATAAGGAAATAAGGAACCTTTATCCCACTGATTTCTGAGGCTTCTCTTGGTTCCAAGAAACCACAGAGTCAAGGTAAACCCAGCATCTTTCTAGTGAAAGCATGCAATCATCTCTATCTCCCAAAGGATGGCCAAGAATCTAACACTCATCCTTGACACTGGGACTATCCCTGCCCACCCAAAATGAATCAACTTGGTATAGACTCACTTTCTCACTTTAGAAAAAAGTTGGGAATGTCTATAAGGATTCCCTATGCCCATTACTGAACCTCATATTAATGGTTAAA
The DNA here is from genome assembly GCA_907164525.1 of Lophiomys imhausi. Taxonomy (NCBI): domain Eukaryota; kingdom Metazoa; phylum Chordata; class Mammalia; order Rodentia; family Muridae; genus Lophiomys; species Lophiomys imhausi. The sequence goes on from CAJQZJ010033173.1 coordinate 1,491,475, forward strand.
TGACTTTTCTCTAGTAAGCCCCAAATGGCTGTGGAGAGAGAGAAAAGTCAAGATAAATCAATTAACCTTTGGCAGGTCCCACACAGTTGTTTTGCCTGCCTATTTATGACCACAAGTCTGTTTCTTCACCTGCAGGGTACCAGTCTTTTCCTCTTCTTTTAATTTTTCCATACATGTGTGTCACTGCACACAATTGTGTAGGTTGATCCCTGCAAGAGGGTATCCAGAAGAGAAGGGAAGCATGTGTCTAAGTCACATATGTGTTGAGTTGTATCTTTCAGAGGAAGATTCTCTTCTTTTGAATTCACAGAAAGGCACTGTACAGGCTGGCAATGGCCTGTTTGTGATTATTCAGTAAAACTTGGCAAAGTAACAAAAGCTGCATAACACAATCAATAGCACCATTATTATAGCTAGCATCAACACCTTCAATTCAGTCACTTGCCTTTGTAAAATGACAATCCTATGTGAAATGAACCTATTTAGAGGTAAATATTTCTGGAGAGTATAAGGTGACAGGGAACAGTCCATGCTTAGGGGGACATGCAAGCCTTAAGGATGGAGGACTAGTGAGGTGCACAGGGTAGCTTTCTATGCTCACTGAGCACCGATAACAGCAGAGAATGTTCCAATAAGTAATCAGTTTGTTGTGATGACAAGTTGAGAGCTATCTGAATGGCTTGGTTTTCATCCTCGCATCCAACTTGGTCACCTTGTGATTCAAAAGAGGCCATTGGTCTTGCTAACTCCATCATTCTTTAGGAAGGTCTTTTGCACAAAGTGAGTTTCTGCTTAAGAACCAAGAATGTGTGTTCTTTTTTTTTTTTTTTTTTTTTAAAGATTTATTTATTATGTATACAGTGTTCTGTCTGCAGGTATATCTGTAGGCCAGAAGAGGGCACCAGATTTCATTATGGATGGTTGTGAGCCACCATGTGGTTGCTGGGAATTGAACTCATGACCTCTGGAAGAGCAGCCAGTGCTCTTAACCGCTGAGCCATCTCTCCAGCCCAAGAATGTGTGTTCTTAGAGCAGTGATGCTTGTGCAAGCCACATGAGTAAACAGGCCTTTTTTCCTTGTCAAAAGCCTTTTGGTGATTGCTAAATTTGACCAGCTACTTGAGGGCAGGCTATGGGAGGTTAGGATGAACTATTTTCCTCTGCCCTTAATTTATCTTCTCTGCTGACTTATGGGAAAGCTAGATTTCACTGGGCAGGGTAATTGGGTCAGTGCTTTTCCACGTAGAGAACAGGTTTTCCCATCTTTGGGGAGGCATCATTGCAAAATCGCTGGCATGAAAGTCAGCCTGCCTAAGCTGGTGCACAAGAGACTATTCTGAGTGTCCTATTCCTCATCAAAACTCATCTTAGTGAGCACCAATAGTGGAGTTACAGCTAACAGGGTATGAGCTTCGCACTACTATATCCAATAATTTTAAATACACCATGTTCAAAGATGATTTTGTCACTCAGTGAAGTTAAAGATCCAAGAGAGCACCTAATAGGAAGCTGCTCTACCACATAGCCATGAACCACCAAGCCAGAATGGGAAGGATGCTTTCAGCAACCTACTAATTCATTTATTTATTAAATCACTGGATAAAAGTTTGTCATGTTCCATTCAGTCAAAATGGGGTGAGAAAGGAGTAAGACACGGAGGAGGTCACATCTCTATCATGAAAGATGACAGGAATCCAGGGAATCATAGGATGTGGAGAACATACCGAGGACCTTTCAAAGCTGAGCTGAGTCTGAGATGCCCAGCAGGCATCAGGGATTCGAGGGAAGCAGGAAAAGGAAGAGCATATCACCATGAGTTCTCCATGGAGACTCTTACAAAAAGAAAGCATTTAATTGGGGCTTGCTGATAGCTTCAGAGGTTTAGTTCATTATCCTCACTGCTGAATGAAGGCAAGAAGACATGGCAGTTGAGAGTTCTACATCCAGATCTGCAGGCAGCAGGAAGAGAGAGCTACTGGGCATGGAATAGGCTTTTGAGACCTCAAAGTCCAACCCTAGACACACTTCCTCTAACAACGCCACATCTCCTAATCCTTACAAATAGTGCCATTCTGTGGTGACCAAATATTCAAATTTATGAGCCTACGGGGGCATTCTTACTCAAACTGCCACAGTCATTTTTATTCCATCCCTAGCACTATAAAGCTGCACAACACCACAATAACACACAAAGCAGACTGTACTAAAATTACCAATCACATGAAACCAGAGATACAAAATTTTCAAAGAACCACAAGTGTCTCTTCTGGGTGTCCCAATTTTGCCCATTAAGCTGCAGAAGGATTCCTAAGCAGAATCCTGGGACGTGTGATTAAAAACAAAAACGAAAAACTCAGATCACTTGACTATTTTTCTGAATGAATCAGCTCATTTGCAATTCTAAGTTTGCATAGAAACCGTTTAGCAATGGCTGTAATTGTGGGACAGCACTGGAATAAGAGTTCAGGGTATTGAACTGGTTCACATAGAAAGTCACTTATGCTAATTTCAAGATGGCTCAACTGTGTGACTCATAAAGCATCTGGAATGTCCAGAAATGGAACACATCTGAGGCTATTGGGAATCAAATGTGAATTTATGTAAAAGTTCATTGTTGAAGATAAAATTATGTACTTGTCCCTGGAGTGGCTGGAAGAAAGACACTCAAGTGGTTGTGCCAGCCCTGCAGCAGGTGGCATGATGATGAGCAAATACATAACAGAGATGGAGTATGTGGTGGAGAGATGGACAGAGATGGAGTATGTGGTGGAGAGATGAACAGAGATGGAGTATGT
>CAJQZJ010033173.1:1494279-1542620 GCA_907164525.1 Lophiomys imhausi
TATGTGGTGGAGAGATGAACAGAGATGGAGTATGTGGTGGAGAGATGGGAGAAAAAGCAGAGCTGAGTGGCTGGTGCACTGTGGAGAGACGTAGAACTAGACAAGCAATGGCAGTGAGGAACAGGCCGATATGAGGAGGCTGCACAACCACCTGAGGCCGTGGTGATGTCCAGGCCTAGGCTTCTGCCAAGGACCATATCTGTGTCCTTGGTCCTGCCCTCAGCCAGGATCTGTGCTCATGTCTTTGGCCTGTGGTGCCACTGAAGGCCATTCAGATGTCAGTGGTCTGGGCTGTTACCTGAGACCATTTTGACACCAGGGGCCAAAGTGATCTGAGTAGCCTGTGCTGAAACCCGAGGACGTGGTGACATTCTGGCCTGGGCAGGGGAACTCATGTCTATGTCCAAATATAGTATTATTTCACCAAATCACAGATGTAATTATAAAAATGTATACAATAGCTACAGGGTTTTAGTGAGGTCATCTTCCATTGGGTTTTAGGAATGTTTGAAACTTTGAAGAACTATATCCTAAAGTGACTCATGACTTAATAGTATTGCTTTTTTTTTTTTTTTGGTTTTTCGAGACAGGGTTTCTCTGTGTAGCCCTGGCTGTCCTGGACTCACTTTGTAGACCAGGCTGGCCTCGAACTCGCAAAGATCCACCTGCCTCTGCCTCCCAAGTGCTGGGATTAAAGGCGTGCGCCACCACTGCCCGGCTTTAATAGTATTGCTAATGTTTTATGTTTTTGTTAAGCAAATACTTTACGTTTTGATTGTAATTGGTTAAAATGCACTCATCTTCACTGCAAAAAAAAAAAAAAAAAAGTACTGGGCTCCATTTTTAGTTATCCTGGGTTGAATGCAGTCTGGGGACCACAGATTGGACACCTCAAAGCTAATGACCCCCTGCAAGTTCTTTTAGAGAATTGTACTTCTCAAAAGCAGAGCAGACAGCCAAGGAGACATTAAAATTGGTTTCTGAGAGCTAAAAGAGGAATCTGAACAATTTGGAAATAAGAATTCCTCAAATGTGTACAAGGTCATTCTCAAATCCTGTAGTATCTCAATTTGTGAGAATACCCTTTTGATATGATTTCTACTTTTAACTAAATATTTTTTTAAACCAAAAGAGAGTGAAAATAAGACCCTGAAATTGTTGATATATGTCTCCATTGTGGTGCTCAGTCTCAGCATTCAGGAGGCAGAGGCAGGTGGATTCCCAGGAGTCTGAGGTTAGTTTGTTCTACATAGTCATAGTCCATTCCAGGCTAGTCAAGGCTATACAGTGAGACCCTGACCCCAAAATATTTTCTGTTCATAGGTGTGTGAGGTGTATGTGTGTGTTTTCTGTTTGGAGGTCTGCAGGTGTGTGTGCATGTGAGTGTGAGGAGGTTAGAAGAGGAATAGGGGTGCCCTGCTTTATTGATTTCCAGTTAAGCCCTTGCAATAGGGTCTCTCTCTGAACCTGCAGCAAGCCTCTGCTTCCCACTGCCCTGGGGTCAAAGGCACGCACACAGGTTTTTACTGGTGTTTGCTAGGGCTCTGGACTTCAGTTCTCATGCTTTCACAGTATTGTTGAACTATCTCCGCAGTCCCTCAGAAGGAATTTTAGAGATAATTCACTAGACACTTTCTGGGTTGCTGGAGAAGCCAGCTGCAGTGCCATTGGTGCTGAGCTATTTACATGTTAAATGCAGAGCAGGTTGAACTGGGCTGTCACCCATGAAGCAGGATTTGCTTAGAGCTGCATAGAGGCAGCAGACTATTTTTTTTCAACAAGTTCAAAATTTTAAGTTATGAGATGCAGCTTTGAAGAGGATTTCTGGAAAATTTTTAAAAAGAACATTTCATTTAAAAGATGATAGGAACTTATTTAGTGATACACATTTTTAATGTTTATTTATTACTTCAGGTTACATCTCCATCACAGTACCCTCTTTCCACCCCTCCCAGTCCTGCCCTCCCACCCCCTGTCCCCTATCCCTTCCATCCTATTCCTCTGGAGTGGAGTGTCCCTACATAACAGTCCCCCAGCAGTCATATGAGGGTCAAGAGCCTCCTCATACACTGGGGGCCTACAAGGCAGCACCACCAGTGAAAAGTGTCTCATTGACAAGTAACAAAGTCTATGTTCATGTTCTGTTTGGTGCATTGGTTGTAGTATAGATATCCTGTACTATATGGCTAAAATCCGATTAAATAAGTCTCTATCATCTTTTAAATGAGGTGTTCATTTTAATAAAACTTCCAGAAATGGGTGGGAGAGATGGCTCAGCTGTTAAAGTCTAGGCTCACAACCAAAAATGTAAGAGTGATAAACATTTTAAAACATTGTCCAAATAATATAACTCTGCTTATGCTTATGCTATTTTTAACACTTAGATGATTAATTTAAGTACTTTTAACACATCACTTGGTGAAAACAGATACAAGCTATCTTTTTTAATAAAAATATTTTTGAAAAGTTTTGTTCTTTTGGTACAGAAGTTCATCACTAAAATCAAGCCAATTGTCAATCAAAAAAAAAACCATTTATCTCTATGTATACACACCTTTATCTGTAATTTAAATTTCTTTGGTGCTCATTGCTCTTTAGAATGTTTTGATTTGGCAGAATAATTCTGTGTAATAGGGTAGAAGAGTCAAATTATTGTCAAGAAAGGAACTTTTTATGTACTAACTTTTTATTTGAGAATTTCACACAGGGATGTAATGTATTCTGATTTCTCCAGCCCACTGTCTTATTCCTTCCCATTCCCACGGGCCACACGGCTTCATCCCTACCTGACCCTTCAGCAGATTCACCACTTTGGTTTGCTTTGTGACTCATCTGGTTTAACCAGGACTATTTGTGACCTTGGATTGGACCTCTCCATGGAGCTTTTAAACAGTCCCTTGTACCATTGGCTTCTGTTGTTTTGTCTAAAGTGGGCTCTTTGTTTTGGGCTATTATCTCAGCCCCTGACACAACCGAAAGGGTTGTTTTTATATGTTTGTGTGAACACCAGGAATGAATAAGGGATGGAACCAGGCTAGGGTTGAGGATTAGAATTCACTGTGAGAGAACTCTGAACCACAGACGCCCAGGAACTCATGAAGCATGGCAGGAGCCTGCCATCCTAGCCCACATCCAGGCTGCAGTCAGTCCTGCTCTGATTGCCTCTGGTTTGCCGCCTCTCCGAGACCCCGGTGCTTGGAATCCAGGTATTAGTCAAGATTTACCAATCGAGAACCCGCAGAACTAGTGAAATTGTCTCGGTGGCCTGTTTTCACCACACAGTGTCAATCCCCTAAGGTTTGTTGCCTCCCAAACTCAATGTATATGAAGACTAATGGTCATCTGCCAGCTACTCACCTCATCCTTCACTAGATGGCGATATTTGTCATGCTATCAACCTGCTGCTCGCTGTCTCAAATGTTCCATTGTAATCTTTTGAAGATCTGTCAGCTCTGGAAATAACCTTAGACCTTCTGTTCCCTTCTCTGAACACATTTTTCAAGTGATAAACACACGGTGCATCTCCTCCTCTTAAATGATAACATGTCTTAAAGTTTTGTATTAGGGACCTGACACCCCATCTATTTTTATTTCGATGAGCTCCGTCTTCAAACATAAAGTGTGCAGTCGTTGACTATAGGTACAGTGCGCTCGCTCAGTGGACCTATGGATTCGATCCGTCTTTTCTAATTGACCTTTCATGCCTGTGGATTGCTAGTTTAGCGTTTTCTGTCCACACTCTCAACTCCTGACACCTGAGATTCCATGATGTTGACTATGATGATATTAATTTTCATACGTGCATGAAAATTGAACGTACTTTTGAAGTACCAGAGGCAATCAGAGCAGGACTGTGAAATATTTTGAAGCATCTACATGGATGCCTTAAATTTGACTGTTTTGGACACTCTGCAAATGACGGAATCCTGCTGTATTTGTCTTTCTGCACTGGATTAGGTCACTTATCATATTTTATAATTTCATCCATGATATTGACACTGTAGATTTTTCTATTTTAAAATGCTGGGGTCTTAAGTTTTATAATTATTATATTATATTTTTTTCCTTTATTTTTTATTTCTTCAAGTTACATCTCAATCGCAGTCCCCTCCCTATTCCCCCCTCCAGTCCCACCCTCCCACCCTCAACCCCCCATCCTCTTCCCTTTTTTTCTTTTAAGTTTAAGGTATATCTTATTTCTCCTTACAGTTTCCCCTTTCAGTCCAACAAATGGCTCTTTCTTTTATAAGAAAAATACAATACAAAACAACAGAGGTAATTAGGCCACAGTTATGAGGGTAATATGGCTTAGCATACATTCCCAATGTCCAGTCCATATGTATTTGGCACCTGACTTTACATTCTACTATCTAACCATCTCCATGAATTTAAAGTTCTATATCTAACTCAACATTCATACTAACTTGCAACACAATTTTAAAAACATCTTCTTAGATCTATAACACTCTCTTGACTCCTAAACAACTCAAAATTTAATTATGAGACTCTAGCTATCTGTTCTTCAACCACCTCAGAGACCTGAGAGGGATAAATATATCTGATTTTATAGGAAGTACAGGGCCTGCAGCTTCCAAAACTAAGAAATGACATACCAGTGGCTGCCTGGACAGTTCCCATTTTCTCTCCATACATTACAGCATCGATCTTCAGTCGTTTGGCCCCATTTCTCTGACAGACATTGATTGTAGAGCAGGGGTTATGAAGGACTTCCCTACCCTGTTTTGGCAGAGCTAGGCTGTCGACTTACCTGCTTCCAGGTTTTGTCCTTTTTGGACAGCATTCTGTCTACAGTTGGAGCAAGGGGCTTTTCCTACCAAGAGATAGGCTTGCGACTAATTCAATCATCTCCCAATGGAGATTCTTCAATGCTCATCTTCTACTTGGAGTAGAATAGGGGGTGCTGTCAGGAGTTGATATGTCTCGATATAAAAAAAATCTAAAGTTACGAAAATATCTTTGAATGCCATATTCTGCAGATCTCTTGAGGTTTTTGAAGAGGCCCTATCTATCTCTTATATTAGGGTAAGCAGATGTTGCTTGTCTCTTAGAAGCTTTGTTTCTGATTAGCTTAGAAAATAACTATAATAGGCTGTCATAGTACCTAACAAAATGACCGGCTTGCATAACTATTAGTTTGCATTTCTTAATTATCCTAAACAGTTTATGACAATTAGTAGTAAAAGGCCGAAACATCACATTTCATTTTCTTCTTTACCTCCTAACCCTTCCATCCCATTTCTCTGGAGTGGGATGTCCTTATATAACAGTCCCTCATCTCAGTTGAGAGGTCGTATGAGGGCCAAGAGTCTCCTCATTCATTGGGGGTCTACGAGGCAGTACCACCAGTGAAAAGTGTCTCATTGCCCGGGAGAGAGAACTAAAAAACAAACAAACAAATAAGCAGACAAATAGATAAAAAAGACTAAAAAATAGAAAAAAAATATAAAAAATAAATAAAAAAATAAAAAGTCTATGTCCAAATTCCCTTTGGTGTGTTAGTTGTAGTATCGATACCTTCTACTATATAGCTAAAATCCTACTATAAGTGAATAGATGCCATATGCATCCTTCTGAGTCTGGGTTAGCTCACTCAGGATGAGCTTTTCTAGTTCCATCCATTTGGCTGCAAATTGCATAATTTTATTGTTCCTGATAGGTGAATAGTATTCCATTGTGTAGATGTACCACAGTTTTCTAACCCATTCTTCGGTTGAGGAACATCTGGGTTGTTTCCAGTTTCTAGCTATTACAAATAAGGCTGCTATAGGGCCGGGCGTGGTGGCGCACGCCTTTAATCCCAGCACTCGGGAGGCAGAGGCAGGCGGATCATTGTGAGTTCGAGGCCAGCCTGGTCTACAAAGCGAGTCCAGGACAGCCAGAGCTACACAGAGAAACCCTGTCTCGAAAAACCAAAAAAAAAAAAAAAATAAGGCTGCTATAAACATAGATGAGGAAACTTCCTTATGATTCCGTGAAGAGGCATTTGGGTGTATACCCAGAAGTGGTATGGCTGGGTCCTGAGGCAAAGCTATTCCAAGTTTTCTAAGATATCGCCAGACTGACCTCCATAGTGGTTGCACAAGCCTGCACTCCCACCAGCAGTGGAGTAGGGTACCCCTTTCTCCACACCCTCACCAGCATGTGCTGTCATTTGAGCTTTTGATCTTAGCCATTCTGACAGGTGTGAGATGGAATCTCAGAGTCATCTGATGATTAAGGATGTTGAGCATTTCTTCAAGTGTCTCTCAGCCATTAGGGATTCCTCCTTTGTGAATTCTCTATTTAGCTCTGTCTCCCATTTTTTGATTGGATTATTTGGTTTCTTGGCATTTAATTTCTTGAGTTCTTTGTAAATTTTGGATATTAGCCCTCTGTCAGATGTGGGGTTGGTGAAGATTTTCTCCCAGTCTGTAGGCTGCCGTTTTGTTCAAATGACAGTGTCTTTTGCCTTACAGAAGCTTTTCAGTTTCATGACGTCCCATTTATTGATTGTTGATCTCAGGTACTGAGCTGTTGGTGTTCTGTTCAGGAAGTTGTCACCTGTGCCAATGAGTTCGAGGGTTTCTCCCACTTTTTCTTCTAGTAGATTTAGTGTGACCGGCCTTATGTTAAGGTCTTTGATCCACTTGGACTTAAGTTTTGTACAAGGTGATAAGTATGGGTTTAATTTCATTCTTTTGCAAGTGGACATCCAGTTGGACCAGCACCATTTGTTGAAGATGCTGTCCTTCTTCCATTGTGCCGTTTTGGCTTCTTTGTCAAAAATTAGGTGGCCATAAGTGTGTGGGTCTATTTCTGGATCTTCAGTTCAATTCCATTGATCTACTGGTCTGTTTCTATACCAATACCATGCTGTTCTTACTACTATTGCTCTGTAGTACAGCTTGAAATCTGGGATGGTGATACCTCCAGATTTTTTTTATTGTACAGGATTGATTTAGCTATTCTGGGCTTTTTGTTGTTCCATATGAAATCAAGAATAGCTCTTTCCAAGTTTATAAAAAATTGTGTTGGTATTTTGATAGGAATTGCATTGAATCTATATATTGCTTTTGGTAGGATGGCCATTTTTATTATGTTGATCCTACCTATCCATGAGCATGGGAGATCTTTCCATCTTCTAAAGTCCTCTTCCATTTCTTTCTTCAAGGGCTTGAAGTTCTTGTTATACAGGTCCTTTACTTGCTTGGTTAGAGTTACCCCCAGCTATTTTATGTTGTTTGTGGCTATTGTGAAGGGGGTTGTTTCCCTTATTTCTTTATCAGCCCATTTGTTTGTTGTATAAAGAAGGGCTTCTGATTTTTTTTAATTAATTTTGTATCCAGCCACTTTGCTGAAGGTGTTTATCAGCTGTAAGAGTTCTCTGGTGTAATTTTTGGGGTCGCTTATGTATACTATCATATCATCTGCAAATAGGGATAACTTGACTTCTTCTTTCCAGTGTTTATTCCCTTGATCTCCTTTAGTTGTCTTATTGTTCTAGCAAGAACTTCAAGTACTATATTGAAGAAATATGGTGAAAGTGGACATCCTTGTCTTGTCCCTGAGTTTAGAGAAAATGCTTCAAGTTTCTCTCCATTTAATTTGATGTTGGCTACTGGCCTGCTGTATATTGCCTTTATTATTTCTAGGTATGGTCCTTGTATGCCCGTTCTCTCCAGAACTTTTAGCATGAAGGGGTGTTGGATTTTGTCAAATGCTTTTTCTGCATCTAGTGAGATTATCATGTGTTTTTTTTTCCTTTCATCTAGTTTATATGGTGAATGACGTTGATAGACTTTGGTATGCTGAACCATCCCTGCATTCCTGGGATGAAGCCTACTTGATCATGATGTATGATATTTTTGATTTGTTCTTGAATTCAGTTTGCTAGTATTTTATTAAGTATTTTTGCATCTATGTTCATGAGGGAGATTGGTCTGAAGTTCTCTTTCTTTGTTGGGTCTTTGTGTGGTTTAGGAATCAGGGTGACTATGGCTTCATAGAATGAGTTTGGCAATGTTCTTTCAGATTCTATTTTGTGAAAGAGTTTGAAAAGTATTGATGTTAGCTCCTCTTTGAAGATCTGGTAGAATTCCGTGCTAAAGCCATCTGGCCCTGGGCTTTTTTTGGTTGGGAGATTTTAAATGACTGTTTCTATTTCCTTAGGGGTTATAGGGGTGTTTAATATGTTTATCTGATCTTGATTTTCCTTCGGTAGGTGGAATCTATCAAGAAAATTGTCCATTTCACTTAAGTTTTCACATTTGGTGGAGTATAGGTTTTTAAAGTAGGATCCAAATATTCTCTGGATTTCCTCAATGTCTGTTATTTCTCCCTTTTCATTTCTGATTTTGTTGATTTGTGTTTTCTCCCTCTGTCTGTTAGTTAATTTGGCTAAGGGTCTGTCTATTTTGTTGATTTTCTCGAAGAACCAACTCTTGGTTTCATTGATTCTTTGTATAGTTCTTTTTGTTTCTAAGTTGTTGATTTCAGCCCTAAGTTTGATGATCTCCTGCCTTCTGCTCCTCTTGGGAGTGTTTGCTTCTTTTTTTTCCAATTCACCCAGTTTAGCTGTTAATTCACTAATATTAGCTGTCATAATTTTCTTTTTGAAGGCACTTAATGCTATGAACTTTCCTCGTAGCACAGCTTTCATTGTGTCCCATAGGTTTGGGTATGTAGTGTCTTCATTTTCGTTGGATTTTAAGAAGTCTTTGATTTCCTTCTTTATTTCTTCCCTGACCCAGTGGTCCTCTAGTAAAGAGTTGTTCAATTTCCATGTGAGTATAGACTTTCTGTTGATTCTTTTGCTATTGAAGTCCAGCTTTATCCATGGTGGTCTGATAAGATACAAGGGATTATTTCAATTTTCTTGTATCTGTTGAGGCTATCTTTGTGTCCAACTATATGGTCGATTTTGTAGAAGGTTTCGTGAGGTGCTGAGAAGAAGGTGTATTCTTTTGTGTTTGGGTGAAATGCCCTGTAGATATCTGTTAGGTCCATTTGGTTCATGATCTCTGTTAGACTCATTATTTCTCTGTTTGGCTTCTGTCTTGATGATCTGTCCATAGTTGTGAGTGGGGTGTTGAAGTCTTCCACTATTAAAGTGTTTGGATCGATGTGCGATTTAAGTTTTAGAAGTGTTTCTTTTATAAATGTAGGTGCCTTTGTATTTGGGGCATAAATGTTCAATATTGAGATGTCCTCTTGGTGGATATTTCCTTTAACAAGTATGTAATGCCCTTGTCTGTCTTTTTTTATTAACTTCAATTGGAAGTCTATTTTGTTTGATGTTAGGGTGGCTACTCCAGCTTGTTTCCTGGGTCCATTTGCTTGGAAAACCTTTTCCCAGCCCTCTACTCTGAGATAGTGTTTATCTTCAATAGTGAGATGTGTTTCTTGTATACAGCAAAAAGATGGGTCTTGTTTACGGATCCAGTCTGTAAGTCTGTGTCTTTTTATTGGTGAGTTGAGTCCATTGATGTTGGTGGATATTAGTGACCAGGGGTTGTTATTTCCCATTATTTTGGTATAGCTGGTCGTCTTGTGTTTCTTTTTGTTTAGTTGCTGTGGAGGTTTCTATTTCCTCTGTTTTCTTGGGTGTGGTTATCTTCTCTGTGTTGGAATTTTCCTTCTAGGATCTCCTATAGGGCTGGGTTTGTGGGGAGATATTGTTTGAATTTGATTTTGTCATGGAATATCTTGTTTTCTTCATCTATGTTGATAGAGTGTTTTGCTGGGTATAGTAGTCTGGCTGGGCACCTATGTTCTCTCAGATGTCTTGTAGGACATCTGTCCAGGCCCTTCTAGCTTTTAAAGTTTCTGAGGAGAAGTCAGGTGTGATTCTGATGCGTCTGCCATTGTATGTGACTTGGCCTTTTTCTCTTATAGCTTTTAATATCCTTTCTTTGTTCTCTACATTTGGAGTTTCTATTATTATGTGGCGAGAGGAGTTTCTTTTCTGATCTAACCTGTTTGGTGTTCTGTATGCCTCTTGGATTTTTACTGGCATCTCTTTCTTTAGGTTTGGGAAGTTTTCTTCTATGATTTTGTTGAAGATATTTCCTGGACCATTGAGTCGGGAGTCTTCTCTTTCCTCTATGCCTATAATTCTTAAGTTCCATCTTTTCATTGAGTCCTTGATTTCTTGGATATTGTGGGTGAGAGATTTTTTTAGTTTTCTCATTTTCTTTGGATGTTGTATTGATTTCTTCCATCGAATCTTCCATGCCTGAGATCCTGTCTTCCATCTCTTGAATCCTATTTGTGGTACTCAAATCCATAGTTCCTGTTCTCTTCCCTTGATTCTCCATTTCCATTTTTAACTCTGACTGTGTTTTCTTTATTGTTTCCATTTCCATTTTCATTTCTTGAGTGATGTTATTTGTTTTGTACATTTCCTGCTCCAGTTTTCCTGTCTTTGCCTAGAAGTCTTCCATTGCCCTCTCTTTTTCTTGTTCAAGTTGACTCACCTTGTTCTGAAGTTCTCTAATGGTGTTTTCCATTGCTTTCGTATATGCGATTGTGGCTTCTTTGAATTCTTTCATAGATTTAAGTTCTTCTTGAAGGGACTCTATCACTTTCCATAATGTAGAATTGTCATCGTTTTCATGTGTTTCAGCTGTGGTGAGGAGGTTCGGGCTGGATGGAATAGCATTGCTTTCTTTTGTTGGAGTCATTTCGCTCTGTTTTTTGTTTTTGGTCTGGGGCCTCTGGCCATGTGGAATTTTTTAGCTGTCTTCTGGACTTGGGTCCAAAGGCGGAGCTTTGGTGTAGCAGTTGAGTTGCCTTATTCCACCCCTATAAGGTGAGTCATTCAGCCCCACCTCCTATGTGGAGACCTAACTAATCCAGGGGGTGGAGCTGTGTACAAGTAAGCTGTGGTTCCCCGCTGGAAGGGCCAGTACTAGTACAAAAGTCCGATATACAACACTTTCAAATATCTAGCAGTTTGCCCCGGGGTTGGTTCCTGTGGTGGGTAAATCTGCCTTTCACCCCCAATAGCCTTGTCGCTCCCACGGCCTGAAAGCTGGCCAGTGATGTCACAGCAGTGGGTTGCAATCTGCAGTTTGAAGGCACTTTGCAGCCGAGCTGTGCTCACTTCCAAGGGTTGCAACCTTTCGCCAGATAGCTGGATTGTCTGTCTGAGACCTGGGGGTGCCCAGCAGGGTGGGGATTATCTCTGCATTGGATCTTAATATGCCCGCTGGGTATTAGATTGGAATTTACCCGGCGACTCTCCTGGTGGGGGATGGGGTATCCCAATTCCTGGGTCCAGCGGCTTCCTTGCATGTCCGAGAGTGGGAAGGAGTGTCCTGCCCAGGGACCCTCAGTGGTCTCTGGGTAGTTGGGTGAGATCTAGAGGGGGTTGAGCCGTTTGTACAGTGTCCTGCAACACTTGCCGCCCTGTGACTATTAACCCCGAAATCAAAATACGTCCGCACAGGCTGGCACCATCTTGGATCCCCTTATATTATTATTATTATTATTATTATTATTATTATTATTATTAACTCTTTGAATTGGTTTTTCGAGACAGGACTTCTCTGTGTAGCCTTGGCTAACCTGGAACCCTCTCTGTAGACTAGTCTGGCCTAGAACTCAGAGATCTGCCTGCTTCTGCCTCCCAAGTGGTCTTTGCTGATCAGTCTCCACTATTTATCTTCCAGGGGTCTCTGTGGCGCTCCAATTATGTCCAGCATCTCTGTGGACCCCTGTGTATGACTGGGACCCACAGTGAATTCTCTCCCACATGCCTGCTCCTCTTCCTCACTTTCCTTTATTTGAACAGGGCAATGCCAGCTATGCAGATGCCACTCTGTGCTTATTGTCTGAAACAGATCTTACTCTCGAGATGCCCAAGCATATTTTCTCACACTAGTTTTCCCCCTTTCTGTGTGTGTGTGTTTGGTTGTGTGCATTGATGAGGAGGCTAGAGGTCAAGGGCACCTTCTTCTATCACTCTCTGTCTTATTTTTTGAGATATATCCTTCCACTGAACGCACTGTCCACTGATTGACTAGAATGACTGGCCAGTGACATATCCACTTGTCTTTGACTCATTTTTAGGTGAAGGTAGCCACACCTGTATTTGTGCGGATGCTAGGTATCCAAATTCAAGCACATGATCACACTGAGCTGCTTTCCTAGCCCAACACGTCAGTTTTTGTAAGTCTAATTTTCTGCATTCTTTACTTACTTCTCTATTTGAATTCTGTGGCCACTCTAGTGGTCATCTGAACAGATTTTTAAATTGCTTTGCATCTTTCTTTTCCTCTTTCCATTCTCCCTACATCACAGGTGCATATGCACAAATGTCTGCACCACCTTCACAGGGATATATGTCACATGCATGCATATATCCATCTGTGAATAAATATATAAAGATGCATACATGAATATATTGTTATGATTCCTCCCCACACAACTGCTTCCAGTGAGGACAGAAGCCTTGAGCTTTCTGTTGTACACAGCATCTGCAGTGCCCACATCAGTGTCTGATGGCAAAGTAAATGCTCAGTAAGTGTTTATTGCATGGAAAAATTTCCCTCTGAACCAATAACGGGGCCAGAGCAATACTACATAGTGGTTAGCTTATATCTTTGTCCTGTGTGTTCTTTGATGGGAATGTTTTGTGTGTATTTGTACTTGTTTGTGTATATGCATATGCACATGCATGTGAGTATATGTATTTGTGTATGTATACATGTGTATATATCTGCATATTTGTGTAGAACAGAGGTCCATGTTGAATGTCATTCTCAATAACCCTTCACATTATTTCTTGAGACAGTCTATCACTGAACTGGTTACTGGTTGGTCAGGAAGTCGCAAGGGTCCGCCTGTTTCTAATTCCCTGTAGACTTCCCTGTATACTTGGGTATACAGGCAATCACTACTATACCTGGCTGCTTCTTACATGGCTGAGATCTCAGTTTAGGTTCTTATGGTTGTGTGGCAAACATTCACTGCCTGACCATTTCCTCAGCACTGGCTCTGTTTTTCAGTGTACACTGTACTTAATTTATTCCTTTTTTGGTGTGATGGATAGCTTACATTTTTGGATCTGCAACCCTGGAGTTACAATTCAGTGCTTGACATGAGAAACACCGTTGGACTTGAACAAACCCTAAGAAGTGTATAGAGGGACATGCTTGACATTGCCCTCAGCATGTCTTCAACCTGGAGCTGGGCTGAGTGCTAGTTTTAGAGTTGAAGTGGAGTCCGCTGTCACTTTCAGCTGGAACTCTAGCAGATTAGACTTTCAAACAACAGCCTTGGTGACCTCCTTCCCAGTCAGTGATTTTGGGGCTCTGAGACCACAGCTCACTAAACTGTTTGGGTTTCCATGCCGAAGACTGACAACAACTTTCTATATTCATGTTTTATTTTTATGGGTTATAAGCAATTTTCTCGCACAAAAGCTGAAGAATCCTCCCCAGAGCCTTGTGAGGGTGGAAGCTCTCATTTGTATCCTTTTGAGGAAGGACGGATGGCAAAGTTGTGAAGGGAGGTCTTGTTTCTTGCCTAAGGTAGTAGAATTAAAACACACAAGTGATGGGACCACCTTTGTCTCCTGAATTTAAGGGGGCTGCTTGATTAGAAGATTCTGTATCCCATTTTAAATCTAAATGGCAACACAGGGTCAGGGCTTGGGTTTTTCTTTGTGCAGGACTTAGTACTGTGTGCTGGTGTTTGAAGGGTTAGGGTTAGGTACTGTGTGCTGGTGTTTGAAGGTTAGGCTTAGTACTGTGTGCTGGTGTTTGAAGGGTTAGGGTTAGGTACTGTGTGCTGGTGTTTGAAGGTTAGGCTTAGTACTGTGTGCTGGTGTTTGAAGTTCCTCCCTATAGAAAGACTTACAGGTCACCTATGATGGTTCAGGAGGAGTTGATAAACAAATGTATGCCAGGAGAGGAGAAAAGTCCTACACTGTTACTCCCATGTTCTGTGACTGATATTACCATCTTTTGCATAACTGCATATTATCATTCTTTTAATTCATAGCTTCTTTACTTTCAGTCTTTCTGGACCTTATGAAACACTCTTAAGACTATGATTTATGGCCACAACTCATTCTGAGAGACCAGAATATACAGGCATAGCTTTGGGTCTGACCAAGTGTAATCAAATGCTTTTTCTTTAGAATGCAGTCATCTACCAGGAGGCTGGGGGACTTAGTGTCACTTACCTGGAATGGTTCTGTGAGCATCATATGTATGGGCAGGAGAACAGAGCCCATCCTAGGTTAGCTTCTTAAGAACCATCAAAAAATGGGTTTTAAAATGCATATGAAAAGAAAATTTGGCCAATTGAAACAATCTTAGGTCAGGTGATGTCTCAGTTAGTTTTTTTTTTTTTTCTTTTTTCATCAACTTGACATCAGCCAGGGTCATGTGGGAAGAGAGACCTGAAGGATATGACTCCATTAGATTGGACCATAGGCACAGCTGGAGGCATTCTCTTGATTAATGAATAATGTGTGAGGGTCCACCCCATGTGGCCTTTGCCACTCATGGACAAGTAACTTTGCTTGCAACCCTGTGGATCTCTGTGTTTCAGCTTCACATAAACTGACCAAGCAGAGAGATCCTTTAACTCCCTGGGACACAAAGACACAATAGGCCCTTGCCCCTCAGCTTTGCTTTCAAGTGCTAAGCTCCTGTAGATCTCTAGAGACTGATGCCATGTAAACACACCCTGCCCACCTGCCTCACACAACCTCCTCTTGCAGGTGAGGCCCGTTCTCTTGAAAAGGGTGTGACCTCATGTTCAGCGCAGGCTGAGTGACCTCATGCCTTAATTGTGGAGCACACTCAGTACCAGAGTTTCCAGGATAGAACAATAGTGGCAGAAGCCATGCCCTACCTTGCCCTGGAGGTGGATAAGGAGTTTTCAAGCAAGGCAAGGGTGGGGTGACAGCTATTTCTGGGATAGGAAGGCAAGAATGGTGAAAAGGTAAAGTGTGTTTGATAGCATAGACAAGGCCTATGTGGCCAAAAGAGACACATGGGGAAGAGTAAGGGATGATTTTGGAGAACGGTATCAGCAAGCAGTCTTGCACACTGGCCAGAGATATGTTTTTGCGAAGGGATATGCCAAGGGAGTCTGGGAAACAGATGGAAGCAGGCAGCCTCATTTGGAAGTAGAAGTGCTGATGGGAGGTTAAACACTAGAATAAAGACCATAGAGGCTACACCCTGGAGAGTGGTGGGAGGGCCTGACTCCAGAGGAGAGAATGCAGAAATCAGGCAGACAAAAGCCAAATGCTTGATGCTCAGTGGAAGGAGAGAATGGGAAAACAGGAAGAAACTCAATGCTACCTTCTGGATTTTTCAACCAAGTGGATGAGCAGATGATCAGCTGCATGGGCCGAAACCCAGATTGGGGAGCTCAACTGAATTCAGATTTGATTGTGCAGTGTTTGATGTATTGACAATTGTCTACTGTTGCGGATTTGAGTACTTCAATACAAATTCATATATTGACATAGTCTTTCATCAGAGAAAGCAACCAGAAAGATTTTATTATATGAACTTGTGGAGTGGAGTGGTGTGCATGTGGTGTGTGTGTGTGTGTGTGTGTGTGCGCGCGCACGTGCGTGCACACACACACACCTTGGGTAGGGAGAAGTTCAGATCCGTGGAAACAGAACTATGCAATGAAATATATAATACCTAAAATGTCCATCTATTTTAGTGCAGACTCGATTATGTTTTTGCTCACTGTACTTGAATTAAATGACTCTGCTATTAGTCTTCTTACTTACTTTGTTACATAGTTCTTTCTTCAGGAACTCCCTCACACCTAAATTAAAATCAAATTCTTACATCTCCCAAGAAACTGCTCCTGATTATGACAGTACCAGAATATTGAGGAAGAAAATACAAATTCTACCAGAATGAAAGAGCCGTAGAGTCATGCCACTCTGTCATCACTGTCACTCTCTCTTAGAAACACAGGCACCTGGGAGCATCACTTCACCCATTGCGGAGATCTGGGTGCCTGTGGCATGCAAGCCACTAGGCTGCCTCAGTGGGTGATGTCTTGATGTCTTTGTGGTCCACTAATCACAGGTCAGGGTTCTGCACTGGTTTTGCTATTCTTTGCTACTACATTAACTACTTTCTGTGCATCCACGGTCACTCCTTCTCTTCTTCCTCTTCTCTTCCCTCTCTCGTTGTGACAAAGTTCTTATATATTTCAAACTAGCTTAAACTTGCTATGTAGTTGAGCATGGCCTCAAAACTCTGATTTTCCTAACTCTGTCTTCTAAGTGTTGAGATTACAGATAGACCACCATCACTGATTTCATGGCTATTTTCAAGCAGTGTCACAGGAATGTTACTGTCTGGGCTTACCCTTCTTTCTAAACTCCCAAGTCTCAGGTTTTGAAGTAGGGGAAGTTCTTTGAATTTTCGCTTGTGTTTCTCATCCTAGGAGGAATGATGCTGCTTTGCCATACTGCCAGCCAACAGCCAAAGTAAAGTGGGCAGAACTCACAAGTTTCTGTTACTGCTGCCTTCAGAATATTTCTTACTTTTAAAGTCTGGTCTTTAATGCTTGATAGCAAATCTTATCAGTCAACACAGTCAGTTTGCAGGCACTTATCAAATGCTCCAGGTTATCTAACACAAGCACTCATTGATTTTAGTCTTCCCTCAAGAATGCACAGTTGACAAGAATGCACAGTTGACAAGCATAAATTAAGTGAAATGTGTCACCAAAAGGCACTAATTAGAACAGTGAATTTAAATGGGAGAAGTGGGCTTGAAAGGAGTTCAATGAGTCTGGAAAGTGTCATGGAGGGGGTAGATTTGCACAGCGGGGTAAGTCAAATTCCTATTTAATAAATATTTTCTGATCAAATGCTAAATTGTTGACATGTTCACATGTGTTGTCTTTTTCACAGAGAAATAGAATTTACACTTAGACATGCTGTACATGACAAGGAGGAACATTTCCTAAAACTCCCAAGATCTCCCAAACATTATGGACCTAAACTTTCCTTTATAACATTGTGGCCCTAGGAACTTGGCCTAATTGCTTATTCAAACGTGCGTGGAATTTCCAGGAGTGCAATTTTATTTTGCCAAAGTCCAGATAGTTTGTAGATCTCCTTTTGCCTTCCTGATTAAGAGGCCTTAATGACTGTCCATCAAGGTCACAGTTTTTCAAAGAAGGTCAGTTAGAATTAGACTGTTAGGTTGTTTATTTCCCCCTCTCTACAGTTCTTGGGGTCTATGGTTTGAACTGATGAAAATTTTCCTAAATTCTAGACAACTTATAGGCTAGCAAATTGCACCAATTACGCAAGGAAGGAGGAGAAACTATCAAAGACATAGGGCAAGTCTGTAATATTCACTTGTAAAAGCATGGATAACAACATGGGCTTCATGATGAAATGCAAGAATTTGTTAAATGTAGATCACAGACAGACATAGTTCTTGAGGCAGCACAGAGCAGGTTAACTATAGGTTTAAATTCTCAAGTTCATCGATTTTGGGCAAATTACTTAACATCTTGAGCTTACATTTCCTAATATTCAAAACTGAAATAATATTGTTCATCCTCTGTTAAGCATTAAGTGAGGTCAATTAATAAATTGCATTGTTTGTTGCCTGATTTAGTGGACTTTCAATGAATGTTTGCTTCTTCCTCTCTATTCCTCTAAACTGCATAGTGTATCATAACTATTCCTGAAATAGATAACTTGCAACAAACATCAGGGTTTCAAGAGGTTATTTAAAGGAAACAATCATATCTATTATGATTTAATTCATGGGAAAGATTGTTATGTAGTTATAGTGTATAAAACTTTGCTCAGGGCATGGTGGCGCACACCTTTAATCCCAGCACTCAAGAGGCAGAAGCAGGTGGATCTCTGTGAGTTCAAGGCCAGCCTGGTCTACAGAGTGAGTTCCAGGAGAGCCAGGGTTACACAGAGAAACCTTGTCTCAAAAAACAAAACAAGAAAAAACAACAACAATAACAAAAACCAAACCAAACCAACCAACCAACCAACCAACCAACCAACCAACCAACCAAAAAACCCTGAACAACACCCCCCATATCCTCCTCAAAAACATTGCCCAAATTGTGATACTCAGCTCATTGTGGGAGTACAATTTGACAAAGGTCCTGTTATGGTGATAAAATGGTGACTTCTCTGCACAGTGCAGCAACCATGCACTCATAACACTTCCTACTAGTTTAAAGGTTATTTCTGAGATCTTGGCAACAGTGACATTACAACAAACACAGATCTACCAGGTGGTTCAGTCCTTGGGGCTGAAGCCTATACTTCTACCGCCTATTCGTATGTCATATTGGGAAACACTAAGCACATTCTGCTAGTGCTGGAATGCCACACAGGCAAAGGGCACACTGTACATTTCAACGCAAAAGTCTCAGGACTGCTCAATTCCAGCTTTCTACTCATAAGTTTGTCAAGACGCTTGAGTGTTTTCATACAGCTGTATGCCAAAGACTGTCCATCAAGGTGACAGGTTTTCAGTGAAGGTCCAATATCATAGGAAATTTATATTTACCTGTAACATCAGATCAGTTATTTGGCATTTCCCACTTTCATGGCAATGAGAGAAAGAGCAGATTCTCATCAAATCCAAACATTGGGGCTTTGGCAGACATCGGGGGAATGCTGATTAGGGGTTTGGTATCATTTGATGTTCTGGGCTGGGTGTCCATAAGAGTGGTGGGGGTGTTGCAGGTGGAGGTGTAAACTTCAGCAATTTTTCTCCTACTCAACAATTTTGTCTTTCATCCACCCTGTACTCATCATTAAGAGCAGGGTTGTTAAAGATGAAAGAGATTGTTTCCATGGGAGATGCAAATGGTTCTTGAAATTCAGTTGGGAAGTTTGCTGAAGAACCAATGCCTTTAGGGGTGAATCTGCAAACAGTACATGCAAATTCTATCTTCTGAATGACGTCTGACATGAAACAAGAATGAAAAACAGGGCAAAAGAAGACAGGCATGGGCAGGAGGAATAGGAGACCCCATCACTATTCTTGTTTGTGGGTTGTATCTCCACCTGTTCTAAATCCTTCTCAGCTTGCAAAAACTGAGCTTGGGTGTGACAGATTCTCCTTGTTACTTAAATCTTTGGCATATAGTAAGCACCCAGTCCATGTTTATGAAACAAAAGTTAAGCTCTAATCTGGGGGGTGTATAAGATTGAATATAAAGACAGCATTTGAGAATGTCATTTACCTTGTCATCTCCGTACACTCACTGGCTAATCCAGCCATTGTCCATCCCTTCAATTTTCAAATGTGAATAAATACAGCACCTCTTCCACTCCCCCAAGTCAGGAATGACAGAATGTCACAGCTGGGAGGAATCACAGTTCCCTCTATCCAAATCCTTAATGTTGCAGATAATGAAACAGAACTCTAGTAAGCCTTTTGAAAACATGTTAATCCAGGCTCCCTGATGGCTATGATGATGAGCAGGCTCTGACCCTCCTCATTACTGATCTAGATCTAGGGTTTTTGAGGTTAGTTTGCATAACTCTTGCCATTATAACATGCTTGTAATGTCAGCAATCTCTTCCCTCCCTTATAAAACCTTCCCAACTTTTGTTTAATTATGCCTCAAATAAAACATATATAAAAATGGAATTATAGAATAAGGAGGAATAAGGGAGGAATAGGGAGGAATAAGGGAGACACACATTTTTGGAATAGTGGCCGGTTTTTCTCTTTGCTACTTTTTAAGCTCTAAACCTTTATGACCTTGGAATTGGGTGGCTGTATGCTAAGATATGATGAAAAGAATATTGACTAAAGGAGGTTAGGCTGAACTCTTCAGTGATGTTTTTAGCTTCCAGAGAAAAGATTTGTGAGCTGAGGTGGTAATGGAATGCAGCCAAAGACTGCTGTATTTAAAACCTGAAAGCACATTGGCTTGCTGTCCCACACCTTTCCATTTTGGCTTCATTGTGTGGTTATTAAATTTAGTTCTTGCTCATTAGACTCACATGCCCAGCAAAGAAAATTTTGATCAATATTTCCTAATTAACATCCTTTCACCAACATTTAAATAAAAATAAAATTGAACAAAGTGGCCAAGTTGTGTTATCAACAACTGTAAAATAAATACTTTTTTTATTTTTACTTGAAGACCTACATGTGAATAGTTACAGAGACTTATACTAAAGTTACAGGGGCATGGGTTTATCATAGTTTGGTCTCAGTATATTGTCTTCCAAGGTATTTCACACACACACACACACACACACACACACACACACACACACACACACTACCTATGAACTTTCCACAAACCAGTGTGGTATTGGCCTGCACACAAGAGCTAGGTTCTATTGATTTTGACTGTACATTTTTATTCTGAGGTGTCAATCTAATGGAACATGAGAAGAACCAGAAATTCACAAAAAGTTTTTTTCTCTTTCTGTCAGAAGAAAGAACCAATGTCTAGGAGAAACCCACCAAGCAGAGTCCCTAGTTACTTGTACCCATTTGTATTCTAATATGGTGTGTCTGCTTATTAGTCACCAGGACTTGCCTTACAAGTTGCTTTTTTGGTCTTGGTAACAGTTTGCAACAGTGCTTTTGTGTTCATTTCTTCCGGCATAATGACTAGGTACTAAGGAAGGTGTGTGCCTGGGATCCAATGCATTTGGAAATCAAGGTTGCCTAACGCATTCACAACACATGATGACCAACAAATTGCTTTCATATGGGACAACTTCAGATTTTCCTGGAGCCGAGTTTATGTCTTAGAGAAATGAAGCAACTTTCTTAAACTGTTTTGGATGAGTTTCAAAGTTAATTTTAAGAATGAAGTCCAAGATCTCCAATTAAGAACTAACTATAAAGAGAATGTTGATTTGAATATTTATTTATTTAAAATATATTTCTTCAGTGAATATTGCCTACCTTTGGGACCCTTTTCCTCCTACTGGGTTGCCTCATCCAGCCTTGATTTGTGAATATGTGGCTAGTCTTATTGTAGCTTGTTATGCCAGTTTTGGTTGATGTCCCTGGGAGACCTGTTCTTTTCTGAGATGAGGTAAAGGGGGCATGGATCTGGAGGAATGGGGAGATGGTTGGTTGGAGAGAGAGAGAGAGACTGAGGGGAGGGAAGGGAAAGGAAATTGCAATTAGGATGCAATATATAGGAGAAGAATAAATAAAAAGGAAATATGTTTTAAACTAATTTATATAGTAACAGGGGCAATAAATACTTAGAGTGAACATCACTCAGTTAGATGATCAAGTGTAAGATGACTAGTTGTAGAGGCACTGTACAATGTAGCACAGAGCCACTGTTCTGTGAGGGAACAGGTCTACATATGTGCTATTCTTGACCAGAATATATAAACTGGATCTAATCATGCAGAAATTAAAAAAATCCAACACAAGTCTGTTTTATATAATACCTGGCTGTACCCTGCTAAAATCTTGAGTCAATAAAGATACTAGATCAGAAGACAAAAGAGAAATGACTTGAAAATGTAACCAACAATCCTGGATTAGATCATGGACTAACAAAGATGGATTTAAATGGCATTTGGGGAGAAATGAGGAAACCAGAATATGTACTGTGAACTCTGCTAACAGTCCAGATTTCCATAATTATGCTATTGTTATATAAAGGAATTTCAGTTTTTCTTAGGAAATGTACAGTGTATTTAAAGGTAAAGGAACAATGTATTAACCTAATTGACTAACAGTTCTCTGCCACATGCATTGTACATCCGTGTGTATTAAAGAGATAATTATAAAGCAAACAAGACAAAATGTCAATAATTGGTAAATCTGGATAAAGGCTATATAGTAGTTTTTTGTAATATTCCTGAAGCATTTAAAATTAGATCCTGATACAGATTTTTAAAAATGAAGCAAGAGTTTTCTCAGAAACATACTAAAGAAAAATAGATTCTTAGTTTAAGAAAAATAAAAAGTCTATATTTGGGAATAAGAAACAGTAAATTTGAAGACCAAATTACAGAATTGAGAGAATATTCACAACAAGATAAACAGTTGAAATTTATGTCATCAAAATTGTGTGTAAATCAATAACAAAATACAAGATAATTTAATTATTAAAACTGGCAATGGATTAAAAATTAATCAAGGGAACACAAATTAAAAGAAAAAGGATTCCATTTTTTTTTTCAACCACTTTAGCCAAGGTTAGCAGAACTGAGATTTGGAGAACTTGTCTTGTCTTCCTCATAAATAGAAGGGAGTCCTCCTTGTACTGCCAAGAAGGAAGCAAGGGCAGATAAACACTTCCACCTCTTGGTTCCCTGCCTGCCCTACCAAAAGATGAGTGTTAGCTGGACATGAGACTGATCTCCATGAGACTGAGTTCACTGTCACTCTCAGGAAGGTTTCATGTGCTGAACACGTGTGTGCTAAATCACTATGCTCAAATAGTATTTCATGGATCCCTCACAACGATGATATATTCATATTATTCATATTTCTTCAGTGTACACTCCCAGAAGCAATGACAATGACAGGAAAAAGTTATAATTCTCTACTTACTTCTGGGAATATTGGCTAGACATTTATACAAAAGCCTCTGCCTCTGAAGTACTCACTGTGCCTGAGTTCAAAATGAATCTCTGGTTGACTTTAAAAAAAGTAAAAAATAAAGTCTAGAAGATATAAACAAATGACTCTCTGTTCTCTGAAAGGGAGAAAGAACTAAATAACCAAAGAAAGAGTAATTTACTACTATGAATATATGTTTGTGAGAATCAGTGAGCATATATTCATATGACAGACTCATTGTCACATGAGTTTTTGGCTTAGATGGGACCCTGTTAAAGAGTTGGTGTACAGAGGTTGACAGGTTCATAACTATGTCCTCTGTCTCTCTCTAATAAACCACATGTTCCTCCAGGGAAGAAACATGATCATGGCATCTTATACCTGTTCACACTTTATGAATTCTGCTTTCTTTCTTTTTTTTTTTTTACTGATTGAGTAAATAAAAGAATAGTATGAAGGTGTGACCAAAGGAAAATAATAGAAAGGCACAGCAGGCATGCTGCTCATCTGCCAACACCAGGCAGTTTTAATGATAGAGCTGCAGCATTGCAGCATGTAATCCTTGAGAGATAATTTGATTGACAACTACGCCCATATTTCTAAATTCACCAGGAATGTGGATGCATTTTACCGTGTTCAGAAAAATTGTTAGTGGATACTTGGGAGATTAAAACAAACCACAGGTTTTGATTTTCTTAAGGGGTCAATTACAAAGGACCAAATTATAACATCATTTGGAGTAAATATCACATAGGAAGCTTCTTGGTATAGTAAAATCTCATGCATACTGGCAACATTTATCAATTTACATTTGACAAATAATATTTATAAATATTCTATTGGTAATTTAAATGGCAAGTTTCTATTGCCTTTAATTGAGATTATAAGGCAACACATTTTGGTGAATGGAAAGGGAATGAAGACACTGTGGTGAATTGGGAAGTCATTGATGTTTTTCCATTACAAACTAAATCCCATGAATTTTAGCTTTGGTTCTTTGTTTTAAACTTCCAGAATCAGCACCGTAGCATATGCTTGATGATTATTTGTTATTTATAATTGAAGATGAAAGTAATATGAAATCAGACACAGTGCTGATGTCTATAATCCTAACTAGGGAGATAGAGGCAGGAAGATTATAAGGACACTCTCAAAAAAAGAAAAAAATGAAATAAAAGGTCCACATGGATGATTTTCAGGCATTTGGACATTTACTGGAAATTTGGATCTGGTGCAATCAGCATGTCCAAAATTTTTTGAAGGAAACTGATTTATTGAGATATAATTCTCATAGCAGAAAATTTCCTTTATGTGTTTAATGCATTTCTAAAGTTGTGCAAATATAACTATATTAAGTTTAGAACTCTCACCACCCTCCGAAGGCCTCAGTTTGCATTCATAGCCCCCACTCTACTCCCTTAATTCTGGAAACACTAGACCATTATATTTTTCTTTAGTTTTGCCTATGTTGGACATTTATGTCACTGGAATAATAAAATATATATGTCCTTTTGTGACTCGGTTCTTTTATTTAGCAAGCTGTTTTCATGGTTCATCTCATTTGTGTCTTATATGGATGTTTTATATTTTTAAAGGTGTGTGATATTACATTGTATGAATAGAACATTTTTTACTTATATATTTATCAGTTGATGGACATTTTAGTTATTTTTACTTTTTGGCTATTACCAGTAATACCACTATGAATACTCATATATGTTATTTTTTTATAGTGACATATGTGTTCATTTCTCTTAAGTATGTACCTGGAGCAAAATTGTTGAGTCTTATAGGAACTCTATACTCACCACTTGAAGGAAATGCTAGAGTGTTTCTGAAGTGTGTAGAGAGACTCTTTTGTGGATGTATGGAAGCTTCACCTGTTAATAGAATGCTGATTGGTTTTTAGCTGCGGCAGACTATAGGATGTGGGATGTCCGATAAAGAGTGAATAAAGTCAGATGGGAAAGAATTGGCCCTGGGAAGCCTGAAGAGGACAGACACATGCAACTGATGGGGTGATGTTATGCATTCTAAATTTTAATTAATCTCTCAGAAGCCTACTTGCTGTACACCAAGTGAAGCTGTGTTAACTTTCTTGTTAACTATTGTCTCTGATTGGTTAAATAAATGCTGAGGCCTGAGATTGGGCAAAGACAGAGGTAGGAGGGACTAAGGTGTGAGTTTCTGAAACAGAGAGGATTTTGGATAGAAGAAGCTGCCAGTAGCCAGAAGAAGCCTCCAGTGGTAGAAAAAGAAAGAAGAAGCCTCCAGGATCCAGAAGAAAGAGAAGAAGCAAAGAGAAGGAAGGAGACACATGATGGGATAGATGACAGAAGATCATTGCACATGGCCTGGAACATTGGCATAGTGTGGAGAATAGCAACCCAAAGGGACATATGTATATATGGGATCATATTTGGGGAATACAATTAAGAGCTAACTTAGATGGGCTAAGATTGCACAATCCAGGCCAAGGCTTGTTAAAATCCATAAGGTCTCTGCATGCTCCTTTATAATGGCAGGTTACGGATTAACACCACCGACCTATTAACCATGATCTAAATATCACAAATAATTTAATTAATTATTTCTACATATAACCTGAGCAGAGTATATGGCACACATAGATCAGAATAATGGGGTAATTAAGCTGTGAGGTAGTTGAGGAACATACTAAGCTTTGAGCTAGAAATTTGTAAATAAAATAACTCTCAAAGTCATTATTTCTTGGAATAGTGGCATGGGTGGAAAAACACATAGTTACAGAAAACACCCTATTACATTTAACATATGATGCTCAACATGGGGCTCAAACCCATGACCCTGAGATTAAGGGCCTCATGCTCTACTGGTTGAGCTAGTTGGGCAGACTTGGAGAAAGAAGAGACTGAGAAATTAAATGCTAGGTTGGAGGCCACAGAACAGAGATTAAAGGATTCTTTAGATTGGAGTAAGGAACTTTTGGAGGAGTCCAAGTGGAACCTACAGTAACATCAGAGTGGATAGTTCCAGATAAGAAAAATTCACACAGGCTTGAATGGCAGCCAACAGAGCTGCAATATATTGAGTTAAGAATCTAGATACTACTTACTGATGCTACCTTAGAGCAATGTCATACAATGGACTATGTGTTTCATTTGTAGAATTTGGAGAATTAGGATATGTGCACATGTTGATGCATCATACTATTGATACATATCCAGAATTTAAATGGGCTTCTGTCTTGAATTTGAAAGAGATGGTTCTGAGATTTCACATTTATTAGAGATGGTGATCGTATTGGAGATGTAGTTACAGATTGAAGCTAATGATGCTTCAACATAGGTATTCATTAGAATACAACAATTTTTTAGACATGGCATAGAGAATGTTACAGATATATATTGCTATCTTCCTGGACAAGCCATTGTGGAGAGATCTGCTGGGACTTTAAAGGACACGCTCATAGAACAGAGAGGTGATATGAGATTTCCTAGAGATTGATTGACTAGTGTTTAACTCACTTAAATTTTTTAAAATGTCAGTGGAACAAGTAGCACAGTTGCTGAAATACACTGGAATTTAGAAATGAACGATGAACTAGATCAACACATACATGTGATACTTTCAGAATGGAAGAGAGGAAGTTTGTCATGTTGGGGAGGAGATTTTGAATTTGCTTCAACAGGAGAAGAAAAACTGTGTATTCCATCTATATTGATAAAGATCCAATTTGATGAGGGGAGACCTCCTGAAAAACTTGGCTACAGACAGGAAAAAAAATAAATCAAGAAGAAAAACAAGACAGGTGGACTATGTGCTGATCCCTCTAAAAAGGACTGACTGAGACCTGAATGTGTGTAGGTAGTCAATAAATCTTGTTGGGTAGAGTCCTCATAACTTATTATTGCATGCCATCTTTTCATATGACATGGATGCAAATTTATATTACAGTTTGGTTATAAAGTCCAAACTAGCTTATAAAGAAAAGTTGCCTTTCACCTGCTCATAAAAAGAGCAGAGAATCATCTGTAGCTTATCTGTGCATATTGAACATTCCATACATATGTTATTGCAGAAATGCATGTTACTTTTAAAAGTTTATGTGTTTTCAGAGCAAAAGGACCAGGCACCAAGGAGGACAAGGCAAGTAATCCAGGTGATTCAGGCTAATAGACTGCCTCAGTTGTTGTTTCATCAAAACTTGCTTCCAGTACAGTTTCAAAGAAAGCTGCTGATCCCAATTGGTCCAGCCTTTCACCTTGTTCCAATCAGTACTTCATTTAAGCCTACATTTTCACAGCACATGGAGACTGGACAGCAAATGGTACAGTTAGATTTCTTTTTTTTTTTGTTGTTGTTTGTTTTTGGTTTTTTGAGACAGGGTTTCTCTGTGTAGCCCTTGCTATCCTGGACTCACTTTGTAGACTAGGCTAGCCTTGAACTCTCGGAGCTCCACCTGCCTCTATCTCCCAAGTGGTGGGATTAAAGGCATGTACCACCATACCCAGCTCAGTTAGATTTCTTAAGACTTGACCACTTTCTCAATTTCCCTTGGACCCCCACAAAAGGAAAACTACATCCCAAATCGGGAGGAAGCAATTTTAGAGAGTGATGTCCCATTCCTAAAAGGTGGAGTAGGTTTTTTTTTTTAGGTCATTTGGTGGGTTATGGATCTTTGCTGTCATTAGGGTGGTTGGCTATAAATTTTTATTTATCATGGTTAGGGAGGAAACAAGTTATAAGAGGTTAGACTCAGAGATTTGTCTCTTTCTTTTTCTTTCCTCTATACTAATTTCTCTTCTATCTATTGTTAAAGGAGAAGTGGGGAGAAGGGATGAAAAAGGGGGGAATATAGAATAATATAGAAATAATAAGGACAAAAGGGTGGATTATTTAATCTATGTTTAAACTAGAAGGCAATAACAAGCCAAAAATCTTACATTGATGTGGATCTTTGTATATTGATGCAAAATTGAGGTTATGTTTGGTTACACTGGTATAGATCTTTGTATATAAATACAAAATTAAGGTTATATTTGCTTGGTAAAGATCTTTATATATTGAAACATTTGGCTACAGCATACCATGTATTAATTCTTTTCAAGGTATTGTGAAAATGCAGTTTTAAGTTCTAGTCCTTTTAAAGGCTGCTATTACAAACTGTTTATGATAGTTAAGAAATGCAAGTTAATAGTCAATCAAACTCATGGCCATGTCAGATACTAGTCTAGTTTGTTACAGAAATATGTTTCCAAGGTTGAACAGTTAGTAAATAGCTAGAAACAAGCAATGTGCCTATTCAGATATACTATAAATAGATAGATGGTCTTCAAAAATCTCAGAGACCTACCAAATATGGCATTTAAAGATGTTTTATTATTTATTTATTTATTTTAAAATGTTTATTAATTCAAGTTACATCTCCATTACAGTCCCCTCCCTCTACCCCTCCTGATCCCACCCTCTCTTCCTCTTTCCTTCTCCCATCTATCGTACTCTTCCAGTATGGGGTGTCCCTACATATCAGTTCCCTTCAGTTCAGCAGTCATATGAGGGTTAAGAGCTTCCTCTTGCACTGGCAGCTCCACTAGGGCAAAATGCTTCACTAATAGGTAACAAAGTCTATGCTCCTGTTCTTTTCAGTCTGTTGGTTGTAGGCTAGTTATCCTGTACTATATGGCTAAAATCCAGTTATAAGTGAATAGATGCCATGTACATATTTCTGGGTCTGGGTTAGCTCACTCAGGATGAGCTTTTCCAGATCCATCCATTTAGTAGAAAATTGCATGATTTCCTTGTTTCTGATGACTGAGTAGTATTTATTAACTTAAGGCTTTTTTGAAGTGTCACTTGTCAGCTCCTGGAAGCATCCTCATTTCTACTTCAGAAGAAGATAATGAGCATCGAAGAACCTCCTTATGCAGGTTGTTTCAAATTTGGCAAGTTAGCCACTGGACTATAAACTGCCCTTGCCTTAACTGCTAACAGTATGCTGTCCAAAATGGACAAACATGGACACAGGAAAGCAGACTGCTGAGCTTTGCCAGGGCAAGGTAGGTTAGTCCTTCATCATTCCTGCTTCACAAAAAGTCTGTCAGATATGGGCCAAAAGGCTGAACATGGATGCTCCAAAGTTATAGAGGAATTTTTGGGGACTATTCAGGAACAAACTATCTCTGTCATTTCTATAGTTTTGAAAGTTGCTGTCTCTGCACTTCCTCCATTCTCAGGTTATATTTATTCCATCTCAAGTCTCTGATGGGGTTGAAGATTAGATAGTTATAGTCTCACAATTAAGCTTAAATTTTTAGGATTTAAGAAAATGTTTTAAGGTCTAAGAAGATGTTTTTAGGTTGGTAATGCTGACAAATACATCTGGACTGGATGTTATGAATGTAACTTCTACATGATTGTCTCATAACTGTTCTTATTGTATATAGTTTATTGATGTAAGAGAAACAGCCTTTGATTGGACTCAAAGAGGGAATTGTAGAGAAAATATCTTGTGTCTGTATGGAAGCTTCACCTGTCAATAAAAAAGCTGATTAGCTTATAGCTGAGGCAGGAAATATGAGGTAGGAGTTCTGGTAGAAAGAGTGGATGCTGGGATTGAGTCAGGGAGGAGAGAATTAGTCTCAGGAACCCTGAAGAGGACAGATGCATGAAGCTTGAGCAGAGGTAACCAGCTATGTGGCATACATAGATTAGAATAATAGGGTAATTAAGTTATGGGGAACATGCAAAACTTTGGCCTAGGCATTTGTAAATAAAATAAAGTCTCAAAGTTGTTATTTCTGGGAACAGAGGCATGGGTGGAAAAACATGCAGTTACAGAAAACACCCTACTACATTCAATGAAAGTGGCCCCACTATTTTTAGTTCCAATAGCTGTGCATGAGGGCTCTAACAGCCCCACATCACCACATCTCATCAACAATATTTCTGTTTCCTTTTGCTTGTAGCCATCTTGGCAGGTATAAAGTCTCATTATGGTTTTTATTTGTATTACCCTAACAGTAAGTGATGCTGGACACTTTAAATGCAGCTATTAGTCATTTCAATGTTACCTTTAGAGATTTTTACTGAAATTATCCTCCCCATTTTTTAATTGAGTTACTGTAAGAAGTATTTCTATACTCTGGATACAAGTTTTTTTTTTAAATACTTTATTTTTTTTTCTTCAAGTTACATCTCAGTAACAAACCCCTCCCTATTCCCCCTTCCTATCCCGCCCTTCCACCCTCTTCCCCCCAGAAGTTTCCCCTTTCAGTCCAACAGATGGTTCCTTCTCTTATAACAGTAAGTATTATACAAAACAACAGATATAAATATGCCACATTTATGAGAGTAAATTGGCCCAGTATACCTTCCCAATGTTCAGATTATACCTATTTGGCCCCTGACTTTAACATTCTACTATCTACCCAACTCCATGAGTTTAAAGGTCTATATGTGACTCAACATTCATATTATCTTGCAACACACTTTTAAGAGTATCTTCTTAGATCTATAACACCCTCTTGATTCCTAAACAGTTCAAAATTTAACTATAAGATTCTATCTGTCTATTCTTCAACCACCTCAGAGACCTGAGAGGGATAAATATATTTGCTTATATAGGAAGTGCAGAGCCTGCAGCTTCCAAAACTAAGAAAGAACATACCAATGACTGCCTGGACAGTTCCCATTTTCTCTCCATACATTCCAGCATCAATCTTCAGGCTTTGGGTCCTGTTTCTCTGACAGACATTTGTTGTAGAGCAGGGATTATGAAGGACTTACCTACCCTGTCTTGGCAGAGTTAGGCTGTCGACTTCCCTGCTACCAAGTTTTGTCCTTTTTGGACAGCAGTCTGTCTGCAGTGGGTGCAAGGGGTTTTTTCATGCCAAGAGAAAGGCTTGCCACTAACTCAACCATCTTACAGTGGAGGTTCTTCGATGCTTATCTTCCACTTGGAGTAGAATAGGGGGTGCTGTCAGGCGCTGATATGTCTCGATATCAAAAAAAAATCTTGATTTAAGATAACATCTTTGAATACCATATTCTGCAGATCTCTAGGGGTTTTTGAAGATGCCCTATCCATCTCTTGTATTTAGATAAGCAAATGTTGCTTGTCTCTTAGCAACTTGATTACTGGGTAGTTTAGAGAATATCTGTGATAGACTGTCATAGTAGCTAACAAAGAGACATGTTTGCATGACTAGGAGTTTGTTTTAACTATCCTAGACTGTTTTAGACGGTTGGTATCAAGAGGTCAGAGCTTCACATTTAATTTTTAAGTATCTCTAGGTATGATACCATTGGGAAGCATTACCTTTAAATTTGTATCAATATACAAAGATCTATTCAATTGTGGTTAAATATACTCTTAATTATGTATCAATATACCAAGATCAATGCCTATGTAGCCCAATATAATCTTAATATTACGTCCATATGCAAGGGTCAATACCATTGTGGCCAACTATAATCTTAATTTTGTATCAATATACAAAGATCAATACCGATGTAATCCAATACAATCTTATTTTTGCACAATAAACAATGGTCAATACCACTTTAGCCAAATAAACTACTAATTTTGTATCAATATACAAAGGTATAAGGGCATATTCAATAATCTGCCCCTTCTTCTTGGACCTTCCTGTGCTATGTCTATATCTCATTTTTCTCAAGCCCATGCACTCCTACACAGGAGAGGAAGAAGGATACAGAAAAGGAAAAGTAGGAATTCCCTGGGGCTAACCTCCAAAACCCATTAAGACAGGACCATTTATCAGCTTGTAGTCTCTTCCCCTACATAACAGAGTTTTCAGTTATCCTTCAGATAACCAAAAAGAAGGGCGGAGAAACACCCTCCCCACCCTCTGGGCATGGGACATCTCTCTCTTAAAGTGACTTCCTGCTGATTTGGGTCGTAGTAGACCTGTTTGGGGCCCCAACCCAAATGGGAAAAATTAAAAATGTTAGTACACTCCTTTTATGTTCAGTCCTTCTGTTCTCAGCTGTTTAGATGACCTAAGGGGTTTGTAGGCAGAAGCTGATCTTGCAGGTTTCACTGAGGTTCCTGTCGGGGCATTGTGTAGAGCTGAGCGGTCCCAGTGACACTGGATTGCTGTGGTGGTTGCAGGCCCCCGATGGAGACAGCTATTGAGGAAGTCTGCCAGGCAGAATCAACTGGGTCACTCGTCCTCCTTGGTGCCTGATTCTGCTCTCTGCTGAGGATTCCGCTGTCCAGCCGTCCCCGGGCTCCCCTAATGGACGCTTCGATTCTCCTGGAACGATAAGAACAGAGCCCTGCCCCAATCCCAACCCTAGGACAATTGCCCTCTTTTTTTTTTTTTTCTGGGGGGAGGATGGGGGGGCTAGGTAGTACTTCTCCTGAAGCAAATTTGGCCTTCTGACAACATACAAAGCGTTATCTTTCAATCCGGGTTAAAGAAGAAATCATTCTGTCACCTTGGAGCTAAACCAGCTCTAGTGTATATATTTTGAGATCCCAAAGGACAATCTGCCTGCATCGAGACGGCCTTTTATAAGTAGCCTCCAAACCTAGGTCCCTCCAAATCCCATGTGTGTGTCTCTGAACTCTAATTATTGGGAACAGGGACCTGTGTTTCCCATCTGAAGGGATCAAAGATGTGTTCCACCACTCCTGGATCGAAGTCTTTCTCTATTTAGAGTTTGCCCTGCATCAGGCTGACCCTGAGCTCCGGGATCTGCCTGTTTCTGTCTCCAGTGTGCTGGGAGCTGGGACCAAGGGTGTACTCTTCTTGAATGGTGGGACCAAGAGTATGCACCCTTACCACCCCGCTCCGTATGACTCCAGAGTACATAAGACCCCCAACTCTAAGGTGCCCCCCCCCGTCTCCGCTGAAGTCAAAGGCATGGGCCAATACCACAATTCTCTTGTATTTTACCTTAGCTCCACGTCTTCTCTACACCTGGAGGTCTGCAAATCCAGGCCGAATGGCTGTATCCTCTGTTCCATTCGCAGTGTTTCAGCCCTGCCCCCTGCCTTTTTTTTCTTTTCTTTTTTTTTTTTTTTTTTAGTTAATAAATTTATTTGTTTGTTGCTTCAGGTTACATCCTTATCATATTGTCCCCTTTTCCTGCTTCCCAGCCCCACCCTCCCATGCTCTACCCCCTGACCCTTCCGTCTTGTTCCTATGGGGTGGAGTGTCCCTGCCTAACAGTCTCTCACCTCAGATCAGGAGTCATATGAGGGCCAAGAGCCTCTTCATTCACAGGGGGCCTACGAGGCAGTACTGCCAGTGAATGGTGTCTCATTGCTACTGGGGGAATACTAAAAAAAAAAGACCAACAAAGACACAAACCCACAAAAGCAAAGAATATCAACAAAAAAAGAGAAGAAAAAGAGAAGGGAAAAGGAAAGAGAAAAAAAAGAAAAAAAGAAGGAAAAAGAAAAAGATAAAAAAAAAATTATGTCCTTGTTCCTTTTGATGTGTTGGTTGTAGTACAGATATCCTGTACGATATAGTTAAAATCCTATTATAAGTGAATAGATGCCATGTGCATCCTTCTGAGACTGGGTTAGCTCACTCAGGATGAGCTCCTCTAGATCCATCCATTTGGTTGCAAATTGCATGATTTCATTGTTTCTGATAGCTGAGTAATATTCCATTGTATAGATGTACCACAATTTTTTAATCCATTCTTCAGTTGAGGGACATCTGGGTTGTTTCCAATTTCTAGCTATTACAAATAAGGCTGCTATGAACATAGATGAGGAGACTTCCCTATGTCTCCGTGAGAGGTCCTTTGGGTGTATACCCAGAAATGGTATGGCTGGGTCTTGAGGCAAGGTTATTCCTAGATTTCTAAGATATCGCCAGACAGACCTCCATAGTGGTTGCACAAGCCTGCACTCCCACCAGCAATGGAGTAGGGTACCCCTTTCTCCACACCCTCGCCAGCATGCGCTATCATTTGAGCTCTTTATTTTAGCCATTCTAACAGGTGTTAGGTGGAATCTCAGGGTCGTCTTGAGTTGCATTTCTCTGATGATTAAGGATGTTGAACATTTCTTCAGGTGTCTCTCAGCCCTTAGGGATTCCTCCTTTGTGAATTCTCTATTTAGCTCCATCTCCCATTTTTTGATTGGATTATTTGGTTTCTTGGCATTTAGTTTCTTGAGTTCTTTGTAGATTTTAGATAATAGCCCTCTATCAGATGTGGGGTTGGTGAAGATTTTCTCCTAGTCTGTTGGTTGCTGTTTTGTTCGAATAACAGTATCCTTTGCTTTACAGAAACTTTTCAGTTTCATGAGGTCCCATTTATTGATTGTTGATCTCAGGTCCTGAGCTGTTGGTGTTCTGTTCAGGAAGTTGTCACCTGTGCCAATGAGTTCGAGGGTTTCTCCTACTTTTTCTTCTAGTATCTTTAGTGTGGCTGGCCTTATGTTAAGGTCTTTGATCCACTTGGAATTAAGTTTTGTACAAGGTGATAGGTATGGGTCTAATTTCATTCTTTTGCAAGTGGAAATCCAGTTGGACCAGCACCATTTGTTGAAGATGCTGTCCTTCTTCCATTGTGCGTTTTTGGCTTCTTTGTCAAGGATTAGTTGGCCATAGGAGTGTGGATCCATGTTTGGGTCTTCAATTCGATTCCATTGATCCACTGGTCTGTTTCTATACCAGTACCATGCTGTTTTTATTACTGTTGCTCTGTAGTACAGCTTGAAATCTGGGATGGTGATACCTCCAGATGTTTTTTCATTGGACAGGATTGATTTAGCTATTCTGGGCTTTTTGTTGTTCCATATGAAGTTGAGACTAGCTTTTTCCAGGTCTATAAAGAATTGTGTTGGTATTTTGGTAGGAATTGCATTAAATCTATATATTGCTTTTGGTAGGATAGCCATTTTTATTATGTTGATCTTACCTATCCATGAGCATGGGAGATCTTTCCATCTTCTAAAGGCCTCTTCCATTTCTTTCTTCAGGGGCTTGAAGTTCTTGTTATATAGGTCCTTTACATGCTTGGTTAGAGTTACCCCCAGGTATTTTATGTTGTTTGTGGCTCTTGTGAAGGGGGTTGTTTCCCTTATTTCTTTCTCGGTATATTTGTTTGTTGTATAAAGAAGGGCTTCTGATTTTTTTGAGTTAATTTTGTATCCAGCCACCTTGCTGAAGTTGTTTATCAGCTGTAAGAGTTCTTTGGTGGAGTTTTTGGGGTCGCTTATGTATACTAACGTATCATCTGCGAATAGGGATAATTTGACTTCTTCATTTCCAATTTTTATCCCTTTGATCTCCTTTAGTTGTCTTATTGCTCTAGCAAGGACTTCAAGTACTATAGTGAAGAGATATGGTGAAAGTGGACATCCTTGTCTTGTCCCTGAGTTTAGAGGAAATGCTTCAAGCTTCTCTCCATTTAATTTGATGTTGGCTACTGGCTTGCTGTATATTGCCTTTATTATTTCTAGGTATGGTCCTTGTATGCCCGTTCTCTCCAGAACTTTTAGCATGAAGGGGTGTTGGATTTTGTCAAATGCTTTTTCTGCATCTAGCGAGATTATCATGTGGTTTTTTTCTTTCATCTTGTTTATGTGGTGAATTACATTGATAGACTTTCGTATATTGAACCATACCTGCATTCCAGGGATGAAGCCTACTTGATAATGGTGTATGATACTTTTGATGTGTTCTTGAATTCGGTTTGCTAGTGTTTTATTAAGTATTTTTGCATCTATGTTCATGAGGGAGAATGGTCTGAAGTTCTCTTTCTTTGTTGGGTCTTTGTGTGGTTTAGGAATCAGAATGACAGTGGCCTCATAGAATGAGTTTGGCAGTGATCTTTCTGTTTCTATGTGATGGAAGAGTTTGAAAAGTAATGGTGTTAGTTCTTCTTTGAAGGTCTGGTAGAATTCCGTACTAAAGCCATCTGGCCCTGGGCTTTTTTTGGTTGGGAGATTATTAATGACTCTTTCTATTTCCTTAGGTGTTATTGGGCTGTTTAAGCTGTTAATCTGATTTTGATTTAGTTTTGGTAGGTGGAATTTATCGAGGAAATTGTCCATTTCGCTTAGGTTTTCAAATTTAGTGGAATATAGATTTTTAAAGTAATGTCCGAATATTTTCTGGATCTCCTCAATGTCTGTTGTTATTTCTCCCTTTTCATTTCTGATTTTGTTGATTTGTGTTCTTTCCCTTTGCCTTTTAGTTAATTTGGCTAGGGGTCTGTCTATTTTGTTGATTTTCTCAAAGAACCAACTCTTGGTTTCATTGATTCTTTGTATAGTTCTTTTTGATTCTAAGTTGTTGATTTCAGCTCTAAGTTTGATGATTTCCTGTCTTCTGCTCTTCTTGGGAGTGTTTGTTTCTTTTTTTTCCAATTCACCCAGCTTAGCTGTTCGTTCACTAATATGAGCTGTCACAATTTTCTTTTTGAAAGCACTTAGTGCTATGAACTTTCCTCGTAGCACAGCTTTCAATGTATCCCATAGGTTTGGGTATGTTGTGTCTTCATTGTCGTTGGATTTTAAGAAGTCTTTGATTTCCTTCCTTATTTCTTCCCTGACCCAGTGGTCATCCAGTAAGGAGCTGTTCAATTTCCATGTGTGTGTAGGCTTTCTGTTGATTCTTTTACTGTTGAAGACCAGCTTTATTCCGTGGTGGTCTGATAAGATACAAGGTGTTATTTCAGTTTTCTTGTATCTACTGAGACTATCTTTGTGACCAATTATGTGGTCGATTTTGGAGAAGGTTCCATGGGGTGCTGAGAAAAAGGTGTATTCCTTTGTGTTTGGGTGAAACGTTCTGTAGATATCTGTTAGGTCCATTTGTTTCATGATCTCTGTTAGACTCAATATTTCTCTGTTTGTCTTCTGTCTTGATGATCTGTCCTTTGTTGTGAGTGGGGTGTTGAAGTCTCCCACTACTAATGTGTTGTGATCGACGTGCGCTTTAAGTTTTAGAAGTGTTTCTTTTACGAAAGTAGGTGTCTTTGTATTTGGGGCATAGATGTTCAGTATTGAGATTTCCTCTTGATGAATATTCCCTTTAATGAGTATATAGTGCCCTTCTTTGTCTTTCTTCATTAACTTCAGTTGGAAGTCTGTTTTGTTTGATATTAGGATGGCTACTCCAGCTTGCTTCCTGGGTCCATTTGCTTGGAAAACCTTTTCCCAGCCCTTTACTCTGAGGCAGTGTCTGTCTTTTGTAGTTAGATGTGTCTCTTGTATACGGCATAAAGAAGGGTCTTGCTTGCGGATCCACTCTGTAAACCTATGTCTTTTTATTGGGGAGTTGAGTCCATTGATGTTGATGGATATTAGTGACCTGGGGTTGTTATTTCCCATTAGTTTGGTATAGGCGGTGGTCCTGTTCCTCTTTTGGTTTAGTTGCTTATGGGTTTTCTATTCCCTTTGTTTTCTTGGGTGGAGTTTTCTTCTCTGGGTTGGGATTTTCCTTCTAGGATTTTCTGTAGGGCTGGGTTTGTGGGTAGATATTGTTTAAATTTAATTTTGTCATGGAATATCTTGTTTTCTCCATCTATGTTGATAGAGAGTTTTGCTGGGTAAAGTAGTCTGGCTGGGCATCTATGATCTCTTAGGAATTGTAGTATATCTGACCAGGCCCTTCTAGCTTTTATCGTTTCTGGGGAGAAGTCAGGTGTAATTCTGATGGGTCTGCCATTGTATGTGACTTGACCTTTTTCTCTTACAGCTTTTAATATTCTTTCTTTGTTCTGTACATTTGGGGTTTCAATTATTATGTGGCGAGAGGAGTTTCTTTTCTGGTCTAATCTGTTTGGTGTTCTGTATGCCTCTTGGATTTTTATTGGCATCTCTTTTTTCAGGTTTGGGAAGTTTTCCTCTATGATTTTGTTGAAGATATTTCCTGGGCCTTGGAGTCGGGAGTCCTCTCTTTCCTCTATACCTATAATTCTTAGGTTCCGTCTTTTCATTGAGTCCTTGATTTCTTGGATGTTGTGGGTGAGAGATTTTTTAGCCTTCTCATTTTCTTTGGATGTTGTACTGATTTCTTCCACTGAATCTTCCATGCCTGAGATCCTGTCTTCCATCTCTTGCATCCTATTGTTGATACTCACATCCGTAGTTCCTGTTCTCTTCCCTTGGTTCTCCACTTCCTCTTTTAACTCTGACTGTGTTTTCTTTATTGTTTCTATTTCTATTTTCATGTCTTGTATGGTTTTGTTCGTTTTGTACATTTCCTTCTCCAGCTTGCTTGTTTTTGTATGAAAATCTTTCATGGCTTTTTCCTTTTCCTGTTCAAGCTCTCTCACCTTGGCTTGGAGCTCTTTAATGGTGTTGTTCCTTGTTTTGATTTGTAGAATTGTGGTTTCTTTGAATTCCTTCATAGATTTAAGTTCTTCTTGCAGGGACTCTATCACTTTCCATACTGCAGAATTGTCAATGTTTTCATGTGTTTCTGTTGGTGTGTGGTCATCCAAATTGGATGAGCTAGGGTGGTTCTGCTTTGTTGGAGTCATAATTCCTTGATTTCTATTTTTTTTTGACCTTCGCCATTGGATGCATTTAGCTGTCTGTTTTCTGTGCTTGGAACCACAGTGGATGATTTGGTGCAGGGGACGAGTTACTTGGCTATCTGTCGTTGCTTACAGGGGGATTTCAAGGTCACTGTGGTTTTAATTGCCAGAGGCACTGTGATCTGGTGCAGCCTATTCCCAGGTTGTGAGTAATGGACCAGGATTGTTTCACTGCTCCCAATTCAGACTTCTCTATGTTGCACTCTGTGTTATCAGCCTGTAATGGTTCTGATGGTATGGGCCTGTTTGCCCAGGCACAGATTCTGTGGGCTTTGTTTGTCGTCCCGGAGGCTGACAGGGTCTGGATCCACACCTGATATGTCTGGATTTTCCAGGATACAGCTATGGTCCTGATTTCTGGTTTCTCTCTAGTCTTCTCGCCACAGGGCTGGACCCTGTGCCTGATTCCCTTCCTGTCTGCGCCGCCACGGGTCCCGTGGGTACCCCAAGCCCCGATCCTCCAGCTGCCTGAGTGCACCTCTCGTCCCAGCAGCTCCGCTGTGGGTGCACAGACCCCTGGCCCCGCCCACGCCTGTCTCTCTCCCCAGATGACCTGCCGTGGACTGGCGGGGATTTGGCCCTGCCAGCCGTGCTCCCTCCCCAGCTGCGCTATCCTGAGTGTGTGAGATTTGGCCGCTCCCGCCTGCTTTTGTGTTCCCCGCTTCCTGCGCTCTCTCGGAACCTCCTGCCCTCCGCTTCACGAGCGGCTGCGGACCACCCTCTGAGCCCCCTGTTTGTTCCTTGCTAAGGCTTCCACTATCTCGCAACCTTTTTTAAGTGGGTATAAGTTCAACCTGATGTGTGGGGAGCCCAATAGGACAGCGATCTATGGCCAAGTGGACCCTGATTCTGCCTGCTGTAAGTTGGGATCGATCTTACCATTCGCCTCTCCAAATGGGAGTTCCCGAATCCCGGGTTTAGTGGCCTCCGTGTCTGTGAGAGATGGGGGGAGCCTTGCCCTGGGACTTTTAACAGTCCCTTGGGAGCTGTGAGTGTTCCCGGGGTGGGGGTGGGGGTCTAGCCCCTCCGGTTTTTGCACAGTGCCCAATAACTCTGTGTTTTTTATGGCTCTTTTTTCCCCGCGTTCAGAATGCGTCAGTTTAGGTCGCCGCCATCTTCGCTCCCACTGGATACAAGTTTTTAATTGAAGATAAAACTTGCAAATATATTTGCTCTTTTGTCTTTTCAATTTCTTGATAGTGTCTTCTATATAACATTTTAAATTTTGATTAATTCCTGTTATCTTTAATTTCATATCATATTTAAC
Organism: Lophiomys imhausi; assembly: GCA_907164525.1. Taxonomy (NCBI): domain Eukaryota; kingdom Metazoa; phylum Chordata; class Mammalia; order Rodentia; family Muridae; genus Lophiomys; species Lophiomys imhausi. The sequence goes on from CAJQZJ010033173.1 coordinate 1,533,616, forward strand.
AACTACAGCACTCATCCCAGAAACATAAAGATTTACCTTTATATTTTCTTTAGAGATATTTTAAATTAAATTTTTTTCTTCTGGGGAAGGTAAAGAGTTTGTGGCCAAGGCTAACCAGCCGAATTTGACACTCCATGACCCATACGATAGAAGATAACTGACTCCCACAATTGCATTTTGACTTCTATACACATGTATGACAATACATGCACCCACATATATGTGCCTATGATAAATAAATAAAAATGTAACAAAATATATTTTGGCTCTTACTTATAAGTCATTGTTTAATTTTGAATTACTTTCTGTACGTGATGCCAGGGAGGATGCATCCTTAATGTTTTCTATGTGTAAGACAGCAAGGTATGGGGATGAGGCAGGAAAAGAACTAAGAATCCAGTAGCAAATCCTTGCAGTCATGGTCAAGTTGTTTTAAAAAGGGTACTTAGACAATTCAATGGAGGAAAGAACAGTTTTCAAACAAAAAACTTTGAGGCAATAGTTATAGATTTTTTTGGTATTAAAAATAAATGGAATTAATTTTAACAAGGTTTGACTTTGTATTTTATTTTCTAATTGTAAAAACCTTCATTCAATACATTGTGCAATATATTATGATCAAGCTTTTCCTTCCTCCAGCTCCGCCCAGATCCTCCTTACATCCCTACCCACCCAACTCCATATCCTTTCATTCCTTTTAAACAACAACAAAAAACACAAGCAAGCAAACAAACAAATAAAAATCCAATCAATCAAACAAGCAAGAAAAACCCATAAGAAACTCCTCTCTCTCTCTCTCTCTCTCTCTCATCCCCCAAACAAACCCCTACAAAACCACAAAATTTGAAACCAGAATATATAAGCAAAAGGCCAATCAAGAAAGAAATGTTCAAACAAAGCAATATCAGACAAAAAGTCTACAAAAATACCATTGACAAGATGTTCCATTTAGGTCTGAATTCTCCAAGGTTTCTCACTCTCTGCATATTGTCTGGTTGTAGGTATCTGTTAATCTCATGTTAGTTCTCATGTACTGGAACAAGCTTCTCTGATGATGGCTAAGTGAAGCACTGACCTCTGGGTGTAGCAGAATTTCATGAGGAATTATTTTATTATTATTTTCTTTTAGCAGAATGATAGTATTTGATCTTCTTTTAGCCAATGGCCTATTGATTCTCATGTTCTTGGCTACCAGAGCAATATCAAACATAATTTCCATCTCATAGAGTGTGTCTTAAGTTCAATCAGATAGTGGTTATTTATTCTCAAAATGTTTGTACCACTGTTTTACTAGCATTTCTTGCACACAGGTCACCATTGTAGATCACAGGGTTTGTGGATGGTGTTTTCTTTTCTGCTCTGGTAGCATGAGAGTACATTCTAGTACCATGAACATTAGTCAGTAGAGGTGAAGCCTCTACTTAGGCAATAGCTGAACTTCTCTGTGTTCAATGAGTTATATAGTAGCTGTCTTCAGCAACAGGGCCTTACCATCATTTTGTGGAGAGCAACCTACAGCCTTGGAGATAGCCTAAGATGTTTGGGAGTTGCCAGGAGGCGTTTTTTCAAATGACTCAACTAGATGTAACTCATTCCTGGCATTGGAGGTTTCACTTGACGCTAAAAGATGTCTAGTTGGGGTACTGTTGCCTGTTATTTGGTGACTCTGTTTAGATTTCTTTTATATATGTGCATACTTTTGGAAGATTCTATAGAAGTAGGTTTTCATATGGCTCTTAAATGGCCCTCAGGTGTTAGTCATCCCTTCCCATGTTCTCTCCATTGTTTCTCTCTTCCACCCTTCTCCACATTTAACCCTACCATTCTATTCTCCCACGACTCTCCATAATTATGTATTTTATCTCCTCTTCCTTGGGAGATCCATTCTTCCCCCAAACCCTCTTACTAGGTATCTAACATCTGTGGTTATACAGACTGTAAAAGTATGCATATGGAAGGCTTAAAAGCTAGCATCTACATATAACAGAAAACATGTAATTTTTTTTGGTGAGGGGAGGTGGTCTGGGTTACTTCACTCAGAATTTTTTCCCCTAGAGCCATCCAATTACTTGCGAATTTCAACTTTAAAAAAAAAAGAAATCATAAGGTTACATTATTTAGGCATAGTAATAGCATGATGATGTGATGAATAAGTGAGTATGTGGAGAGTTAATAGTCTAGATTTGACTTTGACTGATAAGTAGAAGACTAATTGGCATGGAGGAGCCCTAGCAACGAAGGACAAAATGACGTGAGAGCAAAGATGAGCAGCACTATGACTGTTGAAGTACATGAAATATGCCTTTAAGCACATTAATAACTAATAAATTAAGCTCTGTAGGCCACATAGATGGGAAAGCAGGAAGGGAACTCCATGAGCAGGAGTAGGATGAACAAAGGGGAGGTGCTGAATATGACTAAAATCAGTTATGTAAACATATGAAGCTGCTAATCAAGGAAATTATATTTTGCTCTGAGACATTTATAATGAACCATGACTCAAGAGAACTAAAATTAAAATTATGACCCTATACAATCAAGAAATCTAAAGAAAAGAAACACAAAGTTTCAAAAATGAGGATTCTACAAAAGAGTTTGCTGAACAATAGATGATCCCTGTGCACAGTGGAAAAAGGCAGTTCCTAGAATCCAAAGTAAATGATATGAAACAAGTAAGAAAACTTTCTGGATGTCTTAGAATGGGATTAGAAAGATGGACGAGTTAGGCTGTTACACACTCACAGAGCAGATGCAGAGACATGATAAGGTTGCTGGTTGCCTTGATGGAACTGGGGCCTCACCAACACTCTGAGAATTTGTGAAGAGCAAGTCAGAAAATGTGTGTGTGTTTGTGTGTGTCTGAATGTGTGTGTGTCTCTGTGTATGTGTGTGTCTGTCTCTGTGTATGTGTGTCTGTGTGTGTGTGCCCCGTGGCTTGTATGGAGTGGTCAGAGGACAACTTGTGGAGACAGTTCTCTTCTAACATGTGGGCTCAGGATCACAGCTCAGGTCAGTAGGCGTGGAGCCAAGTGCCTTTACCAGCAGAGCCATTTCCCTGGTCCCTGAGTTCATTTTGTGATGAATGTTTTTGAATTTTTGAACAGAGAATGAAATCCATCTTTAGTCTGTCAAGGCAGCTGACTATGGATTTCATGACAGTCTGGAAAACAAAGAGGATAGATGTGGCTTTTCTTGACTGGTTTGTCACCAATTTCATTTATGGCCTTTCTTGCAATATCAATTTCTGCTATTTCTTCCTTTTTTTGGTGATGCCAAAATCTGGAGTAAATGTATTTTAGGTGGTACATTGTATATTTATTTTGCTCTCTGGTTTAAAGAAGCCAGAAGAGCCCACGAGTTCGTATGAAGTCACAAGTTCAGTGACACAGGATGTCACATGATCATAATGCCTCAGGATTTTCCTCCAGAAGCCTGATGCCTCCTTTCAGTTTAGGAATAACTCCTGGACTGAATGAGCTTCCATGGGAACATTCCCCTCTTCTGGATTTGTATATATAACCACAGGGCCTTAGTTTTACTGATGGTTGCTCTGAGCAAAGCAGTCCTCAAATGTCCAAGTTAACTGGACTTCATAGGACTGAATTGTTCTGGCTAATATCTAAACTGGCCAGCTGCCTGGTTCTCTATGAGGTCAGAGGGCCTAAACTCCCCAATCTCTAGAGTTTCATTTCTCCAAGCTTTGTTTCTTCCTTATGATTCTGAGCCTTTTGCAAGATCCAATGATCCTCAGCAGCAGCCATAGCCACATTCCATCCAAATGTTCTCTCAGAGCAGATGAGAGTTCATAGACACACCATAGAGTCTGCCAACATGTCTGCCCAAACATAAGCTGAGCAAGGATGACACCAATGTCCAAGTGGAAAGGGAACTGCTCATGAGGCCTCACCCCCACACAAAGAACAACAGGCAATTAAGGAATACTGAGAATGTAGAAATAGTCTTCCCTGGGAACAGCACACCAATTGGTTATCCAGAACTAAATGGTCAGCCTTAAAAACATACATACAAGTAACATTATATAGACTAAGTAGGTTATATTTAGGAAAATATATGTGTATAGGCATATATATATATATATACATATATATATAATAGCAATTAATGAAAAAGAGTCCATGGATTTGAAAGAGAGGAAGGAGGGATATGTGGGAGGGTTTGGAGGGAGGAAAAGGAAGAGAGAAATGGTATAATTATATTATAATATCAAAATAAAAGAAAAATGCTAAAAAATAATTAAAGTGAACATTATTATACAACCAATAAGACACACCTACCTGGAAAAATGAAAAACTTGTCTTATGGAGTTTTATTAGTAGGCTATATTTGTAATTCTTAGTCTTTTTTTCTTTTTGAATAACTAAGAAAAGTTTAAAATAAAAGTATTTTTAACACCAAAACCAAAAATGAAGTTTATTGAAAACATAGAACAACATTATACATAAAGGCATTAGCCTCCTATGGGGTCATGTAAACCTTGGGAAGTGCAATGTGTCGCTATGGTACGGCCACTCTTAACCTCCACAAGGAGTGAAATGAAGGCTCTTGGACGTGCAAGAGCAGAGGATAGTGGGAGAGATCTATGTCTGTCCTTCCAGCATTTTCTCTCCACTTCCCAGGCACCCTCCTCTTTCTTCTTTCAAATGAAAGGCCATCAAAATTCTATCATTCTTCTTGGGTCTTTATATTGATGTCTGAGTAGAGTTTTTCTAAAATGAGTTACGTTCTTAAGCACCCAAGGAGCCTGAGGTTGCGGGATGACCACTCTCCCAGAAGTCCTCGATTGGAGGCGATAGTCAGGCGGACATGAGCCAGGATGACGGCTGTATGGGTCTACTCCACGTGTGCTGTGTCTTTCCAGCTCCCATTTAGGGCGCTGCTAGAATTAGATAAATTGTACATTTGGGGAATATTCTTTCCAGTTGTTTAAAATAGCCCATCTTCCAGAAGAAGCCAGGGTTTGTGCCACAGAGAAGCTCACCACAAGGATATGGGGAATTGCAATCCTGTGAGAGTCACAGGGAGGCTCCAAGTTGTCTTTGTTCCCTTAAGAATACTCAGAAAATTAGGTGGTTACACCCTGTCCCCACCCCATGGTGACAGACTAGTTAAGAAGGATTCTTGCAACCTGACTTGAAAGAATCATAGAATATCTAAGTAGTTTCTTGTCGACTTGTGTAGAGCAATAAGATATGTTACAGGAGACATAAGGGTCATTTTCCTTCCTCTGTTGGGGATATCCCTTAGGAGCCAGATAGTCGAGTCTCAGTTTTAGGGAGAAAAAGTTGTCTTAAACCATGTCAGGGGAACAGCACATTGACCCATATATTGATGGTGGGGTTTCCCCACAGTACAATTTTATGAAGTGTTCTGGTTTGAAAATGTTCAGGAACTGTGTTCAGTAATTCACCATCCACACATCTGTGCAGAGAGAGAGAGAGAGAGAGAGAGAGAGAGAGAGAGAGAGAGAGAGAGGAGAGAGCATTTGAGAATCAAATCAGGAGGTTAAAAATAAACGATTTAAATAGAACTATTCATGTAAATTTAGAAGCCACATTAATATTAAATCAAGAGATGGACGAGCAATTTATAAGCAATTCTAAATAGAATTTCAAGATATGGTGAAATGTTTTTACATTGAAGTATTAAATAAAAATAGACATAAATCACAAATGCAGTCTGAACTCAACTATGTAAAAAGCATTCAGTGAAGAGAAAATTATGGATTTCTCTGAACCTGTAATTTACCTTTATTTTCTTCCTTATTAAAAATTTTAAATGCCATCATTTATTAAAAATTTATCGATATTCTACTATCATCAGTTATATTTTACTGTCCCCTTATTCAAAATGTTATGACTTTTACAGTTATCTTACTGGTTATATTATTAATATATATATGATATATGTTAATAATAATCCATATTATATTACGGATTAAGCTTGTTTCATGGCAGCTTGGTTTTAATTTGCAACTGATGAACTAGTTTAAGTACTATCAGGTCTCATGTTCTCTGGTTACAGGCACCTCTGGAGGTTTTCTCATGTCTTAGAGGATAGAATGACCCCTAATGATGAACTCTACTGTGCTGTTCTCAGGCTGGGCAAAAGAGCTTTCTGTCAGAATATTTCCATTGTACAAATTGGACCAAAATGACCTCAAATATCTTGAAACCACTCCAAGGATGTGCTTTTATCTCTAACAAAATATGAACTGTGTTTCAAAAAGAGCCAATGTTTTATGTTGGCAGATATTATCTGCTGAGTCATGCAGGAGAATTAATTCCACTGGTGTGGCCTTACGGATGGGGGGGATATCAGGGAAAGAGGGAGCCACAGATGGAGACATTTGATGGGCTGGGTGAGAGGGATAAGGTAAGCAAGAAAGAGTTGAAGACGGGGAACTGGGGCCAAAAAGGAAGGGGGGATTTATATTCTATTTGAAATGCCAGAAGAAAAAAAATTAACTGATGAAGATGGTTAGGGAACTGTCCTAGACAGCCGTGGATCTGTGGTTATGATTGAGTAGGTAACAGAAGTATTGAGAAGAGAAAATGACAACACCTGAACAGTAGAGCTAAGGATTTCCACCTGGCTTAGGAGCATATAGTTCCATCTGTACCCAGATCATTTGGTGCTGCAATGACAGGCCATGGGGAACACTTGGATTTAGTGTATTTCATGTGAACATTATAAACTTGTGATGCAGCACTAAAGGGCCATGTAAAGTGCTTAGGGAGAACAAAGAGCAGAGATTCCAAGCTCTGGTCCCTTTAGCAACTGAATCATTAAAGGCTCTAGCCCCTAATCTTTGGCTTTCTGGAAATAAACAGGCAGGGTGCCAGCTTGAAAAAAAAATCTGATTCATGATCATTACTTAAAAGTCACAGAATTGCTTGCTCAACATATCTCCTTACCAGTCTCTGTAGGCTGTAAAAGTTGTCTATCCCTACCTTGAGGTATTGAACTGACTTCATCAAATCACAGAGTTCAGCTGGAGACTGCCCCCACTGGTTTGCAGGTATGCATTGAGAAACAGACAAGCTACCGCAGGTAGTGATGCCTCTTGGGGGTAGTTGTGCTGGTGTGTAAGACATATCTGCTGTATCCTTTACTCTGGGGAAATCATGGGAAACACATAGGTATTCAATTGTGACCCATTCTGCTACTTTCTTTCTTTTTCTTTATTGATAAAGGAATTATTTTATTTAGTTGGTTTTACTGGTTTTCTAAAAAGTCACTTTCTTAATCTCTGGTATTGTAGAATAATTGGATACTTATTTTGTATATTTTGTACCTCAGGACAAGACAGTCTTGTCTTCAAATAACCCTTGTGTTTCTTTTTTTATAATTTATTTTTTATTTCTTCAAGTTACATCTCAATCACAATCCCCTCCCTACTCCCCCTTCCTGTCCCACCCTTCCACCCTCTTCCCCCTCAACACCCCTGTCCTCTACCCTTTTTTTTTTAGTTTAAGGTATATCTTTTCCCCCCAACAGCTCCCCCTTTCAGTCCAACAAATGATTCTTTCTCTGATAACAATAAATACAATTCAAAACAACAGAAATAAATAGGCTACAATTATGAGAGTTATATAGGGACTTCTCTGTTTTTCTTTTCTGTATCCTTCTTTCTCTCCTATGTAGGAGTGAATAGACTTGAGAAAAAATGGGACATAGACATAGTATAGGAAAGATCAAGAAAAAAGGACAGATTATTGAATATGCCCTCATACCTTTGTATATTGATACTTTCTGCTACTTTCTAGCAGCATGACTGAACTGCTCTGAGTTCTATTTTTTTCTCGTCATGTTGAAATAGTGAGGTTTTCTCCAAGTTACTGAACGTCTGAATGAAATAATGGATGTGGAAAGGCCTACTCCCTATAAGATATTTTGTTTTTTTGTTTGTTTGAGAAAGGGTTTCTCTGTGTAATCCTTGCTCTCTTGGAGCTTAGTCTGTAGACCAGACTGTCCTGGAGCTCACAGAAATCCACCTGCCTCTGCTTCCTGAGTGCTGGAATTAAAGGCCTGTGCCACCAATACCCGGCTTATATAAGATCTTAAATTGATGTTTTTATATCCAAATACAAGTGATCACGTCTGTACTGTAGAGGGCTGCTGTGCCAAATATCAAGAGTACAGGGATGATGACATTCTCATTCTACATGTACCCAGTGTCTGACACACAGTTGGCATATGATAACTAGTTGGTCAATAAATCAATATCCAAGATAATATTTTACAGCAGTCCTATAAGGGGTTAGAGTTTTGCTTATGATTGAGATCAAAACAAAACATGTATTTTTAAATTATGTACATGTGTGAGGGTTTGTGGATGTGAGTTCAGGTGACCATGGAGGTCAGAGACAATAGAATTCATGGAGCTAGAGTCACAGTGTTAGAACAAGTGCTCCTAACCACCCTCTCACTAGCTCCAGGCACATTTTTTACTGGAAGGAACTGTATTTCTTACTAGTGTGCTATCCATTTAATCAGTGCAAAGATCAGCTCCTTATTTAAGGCTATAAATACTTCATAGGCTTCAGAGTTATGATGGGTCATCATTTAAGGCAGGGATCAGCAAACATTTTAGTGAAGGGCTAAGTGGTAAAAAATCTTGGCTTGGCAGGACATGGGGTTCCTTCATAACTCCCGAAGACTTAGATTATACTATATGGATGAGTGTGCTGTTTTCTGGAAAAAAAAAAAAAACAACTTTCTTTAAAAAAAAAAGGGCAATGCTCTGAATTTGCCAGGAGCTAATCTTTGTCAGTGCTGATGACAGAATGAAGTCCTGATTTACAATTTTGGAACAGAATAAATATATTTCACAAAGACTGACTTCTACTTGTTTACAGATGAGAAGATTCACCTTCAAAAGGTACTTGTTCAAGGTCCCAGGTAGCAAAATTCAGGCTGATTTGGGTCCTGAACACCCCATGATCTCCGCCTATTGTCCTTTGTCTTCCTTCCTTCCTTCCTTC
>CAJQZJ010033173.1:1542630-1572232 GCA_907164525.1 Lophiomys imhausi
TTCCTTCCTTCCTTCCTTCCTTCCTTCCTTCCTTCCTTCCTTCCTTCCTTCCTTCCTCCCTCCCTCCCTCCCTCTCTCTCTTTCTTTCTTTCTTTCGACAGGATCTCACTATATAGCCTTAGCCTTCTTCAAACTCACAGAGATCTACCTGCCACTGCCTCCAAAGGGCTGAAATTAAAGGTGTGCAACTCCATGCCCACTAGAATTTGTATTTTAAGGACAATTTTAAATTAGTGTCTCCTCTGATATTTTTCTATAAGGATATTTTGTTTTCTTAGTATTGAGGTATGACGTGAAATTTACTCTTTTTAATGTTTATTTATTACTTCCATTTACATCTCTATCACAGTCCCCTTCCTCCACCTTCCCGGGCCCACCCTCTCACCTTCTGACCCTCTCCCCCTTCTCCTACCTGTCCTACTCCTCCAGTGTGGGGTGCCCTACATATCAGCTCCCTTTAGTTCAGCAGTCATATGAGGAGGGCTAAGGGCTTCCTTCCTCTTGCACTGGGGGCCTACATGGCAGCTCCACTAGGGCAAAATATCCCACTAATAGGTAACAAAGTCTATGTTCCTGTTCCTTTCAGTCAGTTGGTTATAGGACAGTTATCCTGTACTATATGGCTAAAATCCAGTAATAAGTGAATAGATCCCATGTGCATCTTTCTGGGTCTGGGTTAGCTCACTCAGGATGAGTTTTTCTAGTTCTATCCATTTGGCAGCAAATTGCATAATTTCGTTGTTTCTGATGGCTGAGTAGTATTCCGTTGTGTAAATGTACCACAGTTTTTTTTTTTAATCCATTCATCAGTAGAGGGACATCTGGGTTGTTTCCAGTTTCTAGCTATTACAAAAAAAGCTGCAATGAACATAGATATGGAAATGTCCTTGTAGTTTGGTGAGGAATCATTTGGATGTATACCCAGGAGTGGTGTGGCTGGGTCCTGAGGCAAAGCTATTCCAAGTTTTCTAAGATATCACCATACTGACCTCCATAGTGGTTGCACAAGCCTGCACTCCCACCAGCAATGGAGGAGTGTTCCCCTTTCTCCACAACCTCGCCAGCATGTGCTGTTATTTGAGTTTTTGATCTTAGTCACTCTGACAGGTGTGAGATGGAATCTCAGTCATCTTGAGTTGAAATTTACTCTTAACAGTATCTTGAATACACTGCTGTCACCAATAGGAGACTTTTAGTCATGGTATTTTGTATCAGCAGCTCGCAAAGGCTTTGGTTGGTGAATCATTCTGGCGTCCTTGAACTTTTAATTCCAGGCAGAAAAAGTCCAATTAGTTTTAAAAGGTTAATTGATTGGCTTATAACTCAGGATGAGTAGTAACATACCTGGGAGAAAGCCATGCTTGATGAAGCAGGCACTATATTTTATGGAGTGGTGACAGATTTTTTTTTTTGTTTTGTTTCTTTTTACCTTGCCTTGTGTAGTGTAGGACAGTCAGGCTGGCTGACCACCAAAATTTCTTCAAATTCTTTGATCACTTGACAAGGAGTATGGATTTTCTCTAAATGCATCCACAAAGTTCTAAGAACAAGGATATGATTAGAAAAAGGCTGAAAAACTTAACATGTTTCAGTATCATTAATTCTTCTGTACTTAAGATCATCAACATAGGGACAGATTTTCTTCAGCTGCCCAGATGAGACTTTATGTGTGACACTAAGGATGCTTGTCACAGATACCTCACAACATGATCTTTCTCTCTTCGGTGGTAATACATCAAGTGACTTCAGCATGCAGCTGTGTCCCATTGTGGACTCTGTCAGCACTGGTAGGATCATGACACCACCCAGAGTCTTTACAATTGTTTTCACACTCATCTGTAGTCAGATAGTTTTTTTGGTTGACTTTTTTTTGGGGGGGGATTATAAATAAATGTAATCCTAGATTAAAGATAATCAAATGAGATTGAATCTGCCAAGGAGCCTAGACTCTCAGGGCAATATCAACAGCCAACAATAATAGCAAAAGGGAAGAATCACAAATCCATGGGAATAGGCAAGAAGTTACCCTGTTCTAAGAGTGATCTTTGTAAAAGACTGCAGTGGTGAACATCCACACACATGAGCCAATGATCAGTTAGCATGTGGCATTTATTAAATCACATGGTGGATTTCCATCTTGTGGCAAATCATCACCAATAGCTAAGTGGTGTTTGGAATTGTACAAAAAAAAAGATTCACATTTCAAATGATCAGTGAGAGGAGAATATTACTAGAAAACTTTTTTTTTCTCTTGTTACTGTTGAGATTGGAGAAAGCCTCTCGTTGCTTAGCCATTAATTCCAACTGATTGACAGCTTACATTGTAAACATGGCTTTAGCTTGCTTCCTTTGTGAACTAGATGAATAAATAGCTTATATTCTACATAAAAGTAAGAAAGTAAGATCACTTAAACCCAGTTTATTTGAATTTCCCTGTATCTTAGCAGCTCATATTTCATATTTGTGATATGATAACTCAGATGATATTGTTGTCTGGCAAGAAGTCAGTAACAGAAGATGTAGGAGCAGAGAGAGGGAGGGAGGGAGGGAGGGAGGGAGAGAGAGAGAGAGAGAGAGAGAGAGAGAGAGAGAGAGAGAGAAGACAAGAGAGGAACCCTCATGTGTTGCTAAATCCTCTTGGTTCCCAGTAACTCCCCACAGCTGTCTCTTACTTGTTACAGCCTTTTGTAGATGACCTCCAGCTCACAGGTAGGAGCATTTCAGGATCCTGGAGTGCTGTAGTAACAGAAGTAACACCAGAACTTTCTTGGATTCAGTTTTAACTGCCCAATTTTTGAATATTTTTAAATGAAAGCTTTTACAGACGTTTTATCAGAGAAAAGTGGAGGTATCTGAGCCCCTGAAATTCCTTGAGTAAACATATCAAAAACCAGCAAGCAGGTCAGAGCTGAGGAACCACTATAGACATCCAGCCCGCTTAGTGATATTGATGTATGTCCCATGTACATTTCTGTTTCCTAATAGCTAGTTATTTTCTAGAAGTTTCTTTTATCTGTCTTTCCCATTCATACTATCTCTACCAGATTCTTTTATAACCTATATCATGTGATAGGCATTCAGTTATTCTACCTAGTAATCAAATAATAGTCCCCATGTCCACCTTTGCACCACTGCAAGAAAAATACTCCTGCTTTGGAAATAGCTTAAAACACACCTTGGAAGTTTCATGCAATGAGTTTTAGAAGCTTATAATAATTGAAAACCGGCTATAAGACATCTAGGATAGTGAGCATGTGACCTAAATCAAAGTCCTGCTTCCCTTTACTGTAGGCGCTGGGGTGAAGGGTGCTGGACAAATGTTACTTTTAGGGATTTATGAACAGACACAATTGGAAATAGCAAAGAAAATATACACACATTATGCTAAATATTTAATTTAATTGAAAGCATAGGGCATTCAAACTTGCTTTAAGAATACTCTGCCACATTTTCCTTCCCCCTCAATCAATCAATGACAACTCTACTCTGGATTTCAACATGGCACCTGGAAAAGTGCCAGCGTGGGCAGGGCCATGCTGATATATCTCCATTTCTGACAGGGTGTGGAGTGAAACTTCCCTGGCCAGGGCTCAGAAGCAAATCTGAAGGCAAGAAGGTAAATGCTTGCATGTTTAATATCATTTTGAACAACAAGAACTGCACTGGAAGACCATTTTAAATACTAGGAACCCAAAGGATGTAATTGAAATGATCCTGAATTTTGTTTTTATTAAGTCAGATGCCCTTAAAAAAGAGCATGTTGTTTTATGATAGTTTGGATTTTCTACAGCTATGGCAGTATTCATTAGAATATAAGAATAATATTCTGTTCTTCAGGCCCCAACTTCCCAGTCAGGGAGCTGATGTGTCTGATTGAGTCTTTAAAAGATGTGGTTGATTGAATAGTTTTACCTTCACCTTGAGATTATATTCTATCTTTTAATACATTATTTCTGAAATATAAAATGGCATGATAATATAATGTCTGTACTTTAAACAATGTGAATTTAAATATTTAAATGTATTTTTGTATCATATCTTGGGAAATACTTTTGATTGCATCTTTTACAACTATTTCTTTATTTTTAGACATTATTTACTATATAGCTTGTAATATCCTGTTTTGAACATTTACTCCAGCAGAGTAGCAACTAACTGTATAATATTAGATTTTTATTCTTGGGTTATTAGATGAGGAAATTATAGAAATTGTAAGATCTGAGATTTTTTTTAATGTTTATTTGTTACTTCAAGTTATATCTCCATCACAGCCCTCTCCCTCCACCCCTCCCAGCCCCACCCTCCTACCCTCTCACCCTTCCCCGAGAATGCATAATTCTTTTTTTTTCAGTCCAACAAATGGTTCTTTTTCTTTTAACAGTAAAAACAGTACAAAACAAGTGAAATAAATAGGCCACAATTCTGAGAGTTATATGGCTTAGTATACATTCTCAATGTCCAGTCCATATGTATTTGGCACCTGACTTTAACATTCTACTATCTAACTATCTACATGAGTTTAAAGTTCTCTATCTAACTCAGCTTTCATACTAACTTGCATCACAATTTTAAAAACATCTTCTTAGATCCAGAACTCCCTCTTGATTCCTAAACAACTCAAAATTTAACTATGAGACTCTAGCTATCTAGCCTCCAACTACCTCAGAGACCTGAGAGGGATAAATATATCTGATTTTTTTGAGTATAAAGTTTTTTCCTATTGTATATAGGAAGGAATTTTTCTAAATTAAAAATACATTTATTATATTTATTTATTTATTTATTTGTGTGTGTGTGTGTGTGTGTGTGTGTGTGTGTGTGTTGTGGTGTGTGTGCCATGGCATGTGTATGGAAGGCAGAGAATGACTTGTGGGAATTGGTTCTTTCCTTGTACTTGGGATTCAGAATCATGTCATTAGGCTTGGTGGCAACCACTTTTACCCTGTGAGTCATCTTGTCAACCAGGAAAGAATATTTTTATTCAGAATATTATGAGTTGTTAGAACGTCTATTCAGTTTAAAATTTTACATTTCCTCCATAAAGGGAAACAAACATGTGTGGTTTTTAAAGTAGTGGAACATTAATCAAGGGCTGATTCTACTACGCAACACTTTTACCAATTATAGCTGGAGCAGATGTCAATATGTTTGAACAATGCCATGTAAAATTTCAGATGTTAGAACTGTCTACCACAGCAATAAGGCAATTGAATCCATAAACACTTGCTAAATGCTTCCATGTCCTGCCATTCTGTTCTCTACTGACAAAGTACAGAGATGAATTAAAAACTCTGAGTTCACCCTCGAGGGAACTATATTTAGAAGTGAAGACCAAAATACAAAAATCAAATGCTTATGGGTAATAAGGCCAAGTAAAGAGATATAAATGCAGTGGTCATCTCATACAATGGGAACTAACTGACCTTTTAGGAGAAGATGGTGGTGAAAAGGATAAGAGAATGTCACATGAATAGAAAAGTCAGAAAGAAAATAGGTGAGATATATCATGCTTTGGTGCCTTAAAACCACCTAAGAGTGTTGTGAATAGAGCGTGGCCATAGAGCACACATGGTTAGCTTTTGGTTCTGTCTCTAACACCATGAAAAAGCAAAAAAAAAAAAAATAATAGAGTAAATCATCAGACCCCTCCCACCAAATCAAACAACAGTAAGTTAAAAAAGAAAGATCATTTCCTTAACAAAAGAAAAAATATTAAGAATTAAAAGTACACACAGGATAGATAAAATTGTACAAGGAAGATTTATTTTCTTATAAAGATTGGGAATTGATGTGTTTTAAAATTTGCTGAAGATATGATAATTTTAGTTTTGAAATGACAAAATAGTGCCAAAATATGGAGAATTTTACATAAATTAGAATAAAAATAAGATTCTGCAATAGCAATTACAGGAGGTAAAATTAAGGAAACAACTTTAGCTAGGGAAATAGTTTAAATGGTTTTGTAAAACATGTAATGTCTAGATAATGCAAAGTATTAAAATAGTCAACTAATAAATTTTTATGACTTCAATAGATAAGTGACAGGTGGATATGAAGAGATAATTAACAGATAATCTATAAATAGAAGAAGACACATAGCCAAATGTTCCCACAAGTATCAATGGAATATCAAGCAAATATAGCACTATTGTTTTTGTATATTTATTTTTAAAAACTTTATTTGTGTGTGTGTGTGTGCACATGTGTACGTGCACACGTGCACATGCCATGATGTGTGAGTGAAAGTCGGAGGACAACTTATAGGAATCAGTTCTCTCTTGCACCATTTGGGTCCTAGGGATCAAATCCAGGTCTTCAGGTTTGTCAAGTTGCGCCATCTTATTGACCCCATTTTTATATATTAAATAATAAAGAATGGCAAGCATTATCTGAAGATAGATTATGATTCATGTGTTTTTATCTGTCGCCCTGAGATGTTAGTGTGAAAGATAAAATTTCTTAAATTATTTGACCTAGGAATTTCATACTTAAGAAGTATCATAAGGAAATAAGATGAAAGAGGAAACAGCTGTATTCATAAAGATGTTCACTTCATAATAGTGAAAGATGGGAAACTAATAAAATGGCCGCTATTAAGACATTATTTTAAAAATTGCATATTTCATAAAATTGTAATGACAGTAAAAGGACAAACATGAAAACAGTTACCGTGCACACACACACGTCAGATACAATATTAAGTGAGGAGTGGAGAAGATGACGCATGTACACAGATGTACACAGACACACACACACAAATGGACATGCATACATACATCCATGCACACACATACATACCTGCATATATCCACACACACATGTACACAGACACACATACAAATGGACATGCATACATACATCCACGCACACACATGCACACTTGCATACATTCACACACATGTACATACCTATGCACATACACACATACATACATGCACATATTTGCACACATGCACACACAACATGATGTATGTATAATATGGAGTATATGCTGAAACCGCAAGACCTGAAAGCAAATGGGAAACAAAGACAATGAAGTTATGAATATTACGAGAACAGACCTCTCATTGTCATTATCCTTCCATCTGTACGTGAGTTAGAATTTCAGAATCAAATTTCTTTTATATCATCATATTCTTTATATTTTGTTAGAAGTCAGTAAATCAGTTAGTTGGAAATATTGGCAAAATATAATAACTTTATTGACACAAATGGGTTTTTATTTTCTAAATAAATGTTGCCTGTTACTTCATCTCTGTATAACCATGACCAGAAAGAGGTGATCCTGGGGATAGTAAGTATGAAACTATGCAGGAAGATGTCAATTAAGGTTAAGGTTATTTGAAGTCCTGGTATTTCAACTTTTATGTGTAATCACACAGATTTTGATGCAGTATGCAAAAGTTTTACAAGGCCAATACTAGGGGCAGTGGTTATAGGAGTCTTGGGAAGACACACTGGAGACTAAGACACCCATTGGGAGGGAGAGGATTCAAGGGAGTCCTAAGATGGACGCTGGAGTACTTTCTGAAAATAGTTGCCTTGATGAGAGGTACGAATCAGACTTGTGCCTATAGCAGGGACTGTGACATATCAGAGAGGTGTGATGGGGCATGCAGGATGTGGCATTAGTGTGACAGTGTTTGCTGAGAGCAGGGAATGCACAAGGAAAGGCGGCCACTCTGGCAGGGAATGTAGAAGGAAAGACAGGACTCCGGCGTCACACTGAGTTGGCCGGTTTGCATTCTGATCACCTACTTCAGGGCTGTGAGTTTCTAAACTTACAAGATTTTTTTTTTTTTTTTTAGAATTAGAGACAATATTTGTAAAACATTGGGTACACTGTGGCTAAGATTCTAAAGTCATCGTGGGTGAGGGTAGCTCCAATTGCTTGAGCTGAGTGGATTTAGGGGGACTTTACGTTTTCCAAAGGTTACTTCAGGTATGTTTGAAATAGTGATGACTGGGCCAAATCATGTTCGAGTTTTTCAAGTTGCAGCTTAAGAGGCAGCCTGTACTAGCAGTCAATCACTTTTAGACTTACACAACTTCACTTTGTATAGTGACTATATTCCAGAGTAAAACAGAAGTATTTCCTCTTGGTGCTTGGAGAGCACACCCTGCTTACATATATAGCCTAAGTTTCACTGGGAGGTATTGTTTTGTTTTTTTTTTTTATAAATACTTTATTTTTTTTTCTTCAAGTTACATCGCAGTCACAAACTCTTCCCTATTCCCCCTTCCTGTCTCACCCTTCCACCCTCTTCCCCCCCAACAGCTTCCTTTTTCAATCTAACAAATGGTTCTTTCTCTTATAACAGTAAATTCTATACAAAACAGCAGAATTAAATATGCCACATTTATGAGAGTTAAATGGCCCAGTATACCTTCCCAATGTCCACTTCATACATATTTGGCCCCTGACTTTAACCTTCTACCTTCTAACCATCTCCATGAGTTTAAAGTTCTATAACTGATTTAGCTTTCATACTAACTTGCATCACTATTATAACCATCTTCTTAGATCTAGAACGCCCTCTTGATTCCTAAACAACTCAAAATTTAGCTATGAGACTCAAGCTGTCTATTCTTCAACCACCTCAGAGAGCTGAGAAGGATAAATATATCTGATTATATAGGAAGTGCAGGGCCTGCAGCTTCCAATACTAAGAAATGACAAACCAGTGACTACCTGGACAGTTCCCATTTTCTCTCCATACATTCCAGCATCAGTCTTCAGTCTTTTGGTCCTGTTTCTCTGACAGACATTTATTGTAGAGCAGGGATTATGAAGGACTTACCTACCCTGTCTTGGCAGAGCTAGGCTGTCGACTTCCCTGCTACCAAGTTTTGTCCTTTTTGGACAGCAGTCTGTCTGCAGTTGAAGCAAGGAGTTTTTACATGCCAAGAGATAGGCTTGCCACTAATTCAACCATCTCACACTGGAGATTCTTCGATGCTTATCTTCTACTTGGAGTAGAATAGGGGGAGCTGTCAGGAGCTGATATGTCATGATATCAAAAAAAAATCTTAATTTAAGACCACATCTTTGAATGACATATTCTGCAGATCTCTCGGGGTTTTTGAAGATGCCCTGTCTATCTCTTGTATTTAGATAAGCGAATGTTGCTTGTCTCTTAACAACTTGATTACTGAGTAGCTTAGAGAATATCTGTGATAGACTGTCATAGTAGCTAACAAGGTGACATGCATGCATGACTAGGAGTTTGTTTTTCTTAACTATCCTAAACAGTTTAAGACGGTTGGTATCAAGAGGCCAGAGCTTCACATTTCATTTTTAAGTATCTCTAGGTATGATACCATTAGGAAGCGTTACCTTTAATTTTGTATCAATATACAAAGATCTATTCAAATGTGGCTAAATATACTCTTAATTTTGTATCAATATACAAAGATCAATGCCTATGTGGCCCAATACAATCTTAATATTGCGTCCATATACAAGGGTCAATACCATTGTGGCCAACTATAATCTTAATTTTGTATCAATATACAAATATCAATACAGACGTAGTCCAATACAATCTTATTTTTGCACAATAAACAATGGTCAATACCACTTTAGCCAAATATACTACTAATTTTGTATCAATATACAAAGGTATAAGGGCATATTAAATAATCTGACCCTTCTTCTTGGTCCTTCCTGTGCTATGTCTATGTCTCAATTTTTCTCAAGTCCGTGCGTTCCTACATAGGAGATAAAGAAGGATACAGAAAAGGGAAAGAAGGAATACCCTGGGTCTAACCTCCAAAACCCATTAAACAGGACCATTTAACAACTTGTAATCTCTTCCCCTAAATAACAGAGTTTTCAGTTGTCCTTCAAATAACCAAAAAGGTGGGGGGGCGGAGAAACACCCTCCCCACCCTCTGGGTATGGGACGTCGCTCTCTTAAAATGACTTTTTCCATTTTCTTCATTGCTCTGCTAAATACAAGCTGGTAATGCCTTAAACTGTCATATTTGATAATACATTTACAATACATCTTAAAATTAAACATATATATATATAAGCATATATATGTAAGTTATCTTTATACATAAATGCACCACATGAATGCATAGCAGACATAAATCTATCATGTGAGCAACACCTAGATCAGGAAAGAGAACATGATCAATGAGAGCAGATCCCTTTCTTTCCCAAATCTGGGTATATCGATGTCTGGTTGGCAGTTCAAACTTTACCACAGTGGTGCATTTACAGCATGGAACTTAGCAAGCACCATAACTGTTCTATTTGAGGAGTCAGTCTGTTAAATCACCAATGTTTCTGCTTGAGAATGATCATTATTCCCCAAACTCACTCTCAAAGGTAACCATTCTCATTACTTTTAATATACCAGATTGGTGAAGAACTTTTCCCAATCTGTAGGCTGCCTCTTGTTCTAATGACAATGTCCTTTGCCTTACAGAAGATTTTCAGTTTTGTAAGGTCCCATTTATTGATTGTCGGTCTTAAAGCCTGAGCTATTGGTGTTCTGTTCAGGAAGTTGTCACCCATGCCAATGAGTTTGACGCTTTACCCCAATTTCTCTTTTATTAGATTTGGTGTGTGGCTTTATGTTGACATCTTTGATCCACTTGGACTTAAGTTTTGTGCAGTGTGATAAATATGGGTCTATTTGCATTCTTCTATATGTTGACATCCAGTTATACCAGCACCATTTGTTGAAGATGCTTTTCTTTTTCCATTGTATTGTTTTGGCTTCTTTGTGAAAAAATCAAGTAACTGTAGTTTACCGGGTTTATTTCTGGGTCTTTGGTTTGATTCCATTGATCAGCTGGTTTGCTTCTATGCCAGTACCAAGGTGTTTTTAAAGTTCATCCTGAGTGAGCTAGCCCGGACCCAGGAAGATATACATGGTATGTACTCACTTATAACTGGATATTAGTCATATAGTACATGATAACTATCCTACAACCTACAGAACCAAAGAGACAATAATCTAGTATAACTATCCTATGAGAAACTCCACCCAGCAGCAGATTGAAACAGATGCCGAGACACACAACCAAACATTAAGTGGAGTTCTGAGAGACACATGTAAGAGAGGGAGGAGGAACAGAGAGATCTGGAGTGGACAAGAACTCCACATGAAGATCAAGAGAACCAACCAACCTAGGCCTCTAGAGGCCTACAGAGACTGAAACACTAACCAAACCAAACCAAACCAAACCAAAAGCATATATAGACTGGAGCTAGGTCCCCTACACATACATAGATGATAGGCAACTTGGTCTGCATAGAGATTCCTTAGCAAATGGAGGTGGAGGAGCTGTCTCTGATGTAGACTCTGTTGCCTGTTAGTAGAACACCTTGTGCTGGCTGGGCTGCCATGTCAGGCCCTAGTGCAAGAAGAAGTTCTTAGGCCTCATGTGACTGACGAACTGAGAGGAGATGATATATGGGGGACTCCTTTCATCTGAGGTGAAGGAGAAGAGAGTGGGAGGGTGGAACCAGGTGGGAAGGGAGGGGACTTCAATCAAGATGTATCTTGAATAAATAAATAAATTAAAAAAGTACTTGATTGGGTTTTTTGGAACTTTATTCTGTCAATATTTCTCAAAGGAAAACATTGTTTCTCTTTTAGTTCATCCTTTTTACACTATCTAACTCAATATAAGAAATTTGAAAATATTTATTGAATAATTATGTTATTTTCAAGTATGAAAACTGCATCCTTAACTAACCACCCAACTAACCAACCAATCAATCAAGCAAGCAAGCAAAGACCAAGCAAACAATCTACTGACCTTGAGAAGTTAGTTATCAGATGGCATCTTAATCAAGATATTTTTGATTAAATTCATTTTTTCCTATATTCTAGACTTTGTGTAAAGTCAGGAAGAATTTCATATCACAGGCTTTAACATCTTGTTAGTGTTGTGATATTAACTCTACTGTTTCCTTTTTCTAGCCATCTTCTGTTACAAACTCTTCCTTGAAAGGAAGTACTAAAACCACCCAGAATGCAGTAGGAGATGCAAGCCAGTCTGTGGGATTCTAAAACTTCCATAACACCAAAAAGGAAGCTGGGATGAGAGAGCCAGGCCAAGACAGTCACAAAAAAAGTAGTTCAGAAAAATCTCTAGACTTTTTCTGAAGAAGTGGTAGAGAGAGTTGGAGGATACTCATAGCATGAACAGGAAAGTACAAGTGTTAGAAACGAGTGCAAAATATTGCTAATAAAACAAAGATATTGCAGCAGAGAGCAGGCCTGGGCATGGTGAAGTCTTAGCCTGGCTTTTCTCCTGGCCCACACATGGTTGTGTACAAGTTAGTTCACTTTATGTGTTCTCAGCTTATTTTTAGTCTGAATAGGGAGTTGGTCTACAGGAACAGTCATGCTCTTTCTAAAGCAGGAAGCTTCAGTGCCTTCAGCTCTGTGAGCAGGAATGGTGGGAATGAGTGCCCCTCCTGATGGTCAGAGGTGGTGTAGTGCATCTGCTGAAAGGCCATTCACCAGGCTGAGACCTTTGCCAGCCAGGATCAGATCATTCATTGTCTCTGTGACCCCTTTGTGAGTAGCGAACAGACAGCCAGAGTGGCCACTGCCTGCTTTGTCCACACTGAGATGTTACCTGTATCAACCACAGCAATAAAATTAAGACTTTAAAGGCATTGACCCATTATTTTTTTTAAAGTTATGATTAAATCAAACCTGTGAAATCCCCTCAATTCAAGCCATTGGCATCCTTTCTTTATTTCACTAATATGCTTGCTACAAAATTGCTAATAGAAGCTGAATTTAAAGTAACAAAAAGAATGTGAAGGTATTTCCCAGCAAGACCATGGACGGGTTTTTAAGGCAATTTGATTTTATTGAGACACCCAGAACATATATTATCTGAAAAAGTGACCACTCTTCAGGGCATATTGCTCCCTAAGACAAAAACAAACAAAACAAAACAAAAGAAGAAATTCAAATGGCCTTTAAAGTTAGGCTCACAAGTTATTATCTTTTATGAGTTAAAAGGCATTTCGGTCATACCTACCTCTCCCTTACACTCCAACTCTTCTTTGTGCCCATAGAGCTCTTCTTAAATCAAATCCATGTCCTCTTCCTCAAATATATGTCTTACCGAGTTCCATTAGTGTTTCCTGTATGCACATGGGTATAGGGCTGACTACTTCAGACACTGATAATGTTAAAATAAAAAGTTTATCTCAAACCCAAAGTCAAGGACAGGAGTGGGGAAAAATAAATCTGTTACAAATTTGGAAGGAAAAAAAACCCTTAAGAATAAATATAAACTTTGATTTAAAGTGAACACATTAGTGTACAATGGTGTGAGTCATCAGCCTATTTTCACTGAAGGGGTTAAAACATGTAGGGTTTACACAAATTAAAACAGTGGAGTGTGACAGTGATAATGTGGACCTGAATATGTGTGATTTGCTTCTTCAGTGCTTTGCTCTCTAATGCGGGAGCTATGTGATCCACTTTAGAGCACATACAATTCCAGAATTAAAGCTTATGTATGTAAAATTTTTAACACATATCAGGAAAGCACATTTTTAAAAGTTGCTTAGGATCTTTTGAGCTGTGTTTCATATGCACAGTGAGCTTTTATCAAACTGAGAATATGTTAGAGGCAGTATGAACCATTTCATTCAGTTCAGTAATTATTTCTCAGTGCTTAACTCTATGTTCAGTGTCTTACAGTGGTAACACAAACTAAGGATTACATTTGTGTCTTAGAAATACACAAGGTCCATAAGCAAAGAGAAGAAAAACCAGAAAGGGTTAGACTTAAATACTGTTCTGTTGGAATTTCTAGACTAGATTGAGGATGAGGCAAGGAATTGTTGTTAGGGAACTCATTCGTCTAGCTTGATTTTATTTCATCTGTGATATTAGGCTGTCAAAAAGAATTGAAATCTATAACCTCTTCAGCCATGGTGGGTTTCAAACTGTTTCCTCTTGAAAAATATTGATGAGTGACTGAAGTATGTTAGGTTGTATATAGGATGAGTCAAAAGATAAAGAGGTCATTAATAAAGGACATGTCACATCACATAACAATATGCTGGACATTTGCTCAGTCACTGAAAAGAAAGGGAAGAAGAGTAAGAAGAACCAGGCATGTCTAGAAGGTGTGGGTGAGGTACGGTCGTGTTTTCTTGGCTGTTCACTTGAGGCTAGCCTTTGTTCTATTTTACCTGAACAAAATTGTGACATGAGTGAGTGGACTTGTTCTAACCTCTGCTCTTGTGAATGTAACTTTATTTGAAAACAGTCAAAATAAGATGAAGTCATGCTGGTTCAGGGTCCTGATTCAGTGAAAGAAGAGATGTGGAAACATGTATATGCACATACGTGTACAAGATATAAATGTTGGGTTGGGCATGGGTTTGCACGCCTTTAATCCCAGCACTTGGAAAGTACAGGCAGGTGGATCTCTATGAATTTGAGACCAGTCTTGTCTACATAGTGAGTTCTAGGACAACCAGGGCTCTGTTACATAGAGAAACCCTGTTTCAAAAAAAAGAAGGTATCCATGCTGTGTGAAGATGAAGGCAGAGATTAGAATACCTCTGTAAGCCAAGAAGTAACAAAGATGGCTGTCAACAGCAGAAGTGGGAGAGGCATGGGACAGCCTTTTGCTGAGTGCCTCAGGAGGAACCAGCTCTGTAGACACCTTGATTCTGGATTTTCTAGGGCTGAGGGATAAAAATTCCTGTTTCTTAGGCTAACTGACCAGTGATATTGTTTTCTGTTGTGGCTGTAAATGAAAAGACTTTCATCTGTATTAACACAGGCACCAATTCGATTATTTATATCACAGGTTGATTACAGTAGTTTTCCAACTTCTTCCCCTCCCTCCATATTCTAATTTACTTGTCCCCCTCATCCTCATCTTCTCCTTCCTCCTCTCTCTCTTTCTTCTCCTTCTGGAGCCTTTCTTTCTCCTTCTACCACCTCTCTTTTTCTCCATTCCCCTCTCCTTTCCCCTTTCCTTATCTTGCATATGCTAGGCAAATATTCTACCACTGAGCTACAGTCCAAGTCAATTTTATAGTTGTTGAGAAACACATTAATAATCGTGTATTGTTATATCTTGGGCATTAGAAATAAAAATTGGTTGCTTATTCATTTTTTTCCATTCACTTTTTTCCTTTTTCTTTTAGACAGTTTTAGAATGGAGTCTCTTATTGCAGCAAATAGCAAATTTTGCTTCGACTTTTTCCAAGAGATTAGCAAAGATGACATTCATAAAAATACCTTTATCTGCCCTCTGAGTCTCTCAGCTGCCTTTGGTATGGTTCTCCTGGGAGCTCGAGGTGACAGTGCACATCAGATTAATGAGGTATGTATCCAGAACGATGCTGCACAGGCCCCTGCGCTCTGTCTGGGTCTGTATAGGAGGCTAATCTGACTCTCAAGTGAACTGAAGTTGCTCACTGCTCTCAGCATCTGGGCTTGTAAACCTCTCAGGTTTTATTTGCGTTTTCATTCATCTTTCATATGGGACCTCCGCAGCCTCCCTGCCTGATAGTGTTTCCCATTCATCTTTGTTTCTTCACCTCCCTATGACAGTCTTCACTCCTGTCACTCTTTCTCTCTACAATTATTGATACCAATACTGTTAATAAATTTTAATATGGATATGTTTACTCTCTTCCTTTTCTCATTAACTAGATGTGTATTAGGAGATAGATATTTACCCAGTAGCTTAAGTTCCTCCTGGAATATCTAATTTCATTTGTCAGAAAACCCCATTGGCCTTCCTTTTAATAAACCTCCTGAATCTGGGCACCTTGGACTCCCTGAGTTCTGAACTCCATCTCTTCTGGCTTGCTTCTGTGACAGTGTCCTATGTAGCCTCCATTGGCAGTATGTCCCTAATACATAAGCCTGAGATTCCTTAAGGCAGAAATTTACTTTCAAGATTTTGTAAAATCAAGACTTCTCAATAGAATCAAAATAGAAATCCAAGTCCTTATACCGGCACATGAATCCTCAAACCTCACTATGACTCTATCTCTCATTTTCCTTCACCTCTCTCCAGACTGTCACAGTGGTCACTTGCGTTCCTTGTGAAAGGAAAGTGAGTCTTACTTTGGGGCCTGTATTTGGGTTCCTTAACCCTGTGTTTATTCCTGCAGTGTATCAGTTACTTTTCTATTGCTGCAGAAAAACACTGTGACTACAGCAATTTATAAAAGAAGCCATTAAGTTGGGCTTATAGTTTCAGAGGGTTTGAGTCCAGGATGGCAGGTCAAAGGCATGGCAGCAGGAACAGCTGAGAGCTCATATCCTGGTCAACAAACAAGAGGCAGAGAGAACACACTAGGAATGGTGGAAGTCTCAAAACCACAGAGCCCACAACCAGTGACACACCTCCTCCATAAAGGCCTCACATCCTCATCCTTTCAAAACAGTTCCACTAGTGAGGGATCAGGCATTCAAACATATGAGCCTATGGGGCCCATTTGTATTCAAACTACCACACTCAGATACCTAATCCTTTGGTTTAGGTATCTAAATCTCCTTCATCAGTGTTTACCACCTTTAAAAGATTAGATTAATCTTCCAATCTAATCCTCTGCCCAAGCTCCCAATCCTGTCAATGAGCCTAGTCATATTTACCCACACAGCACTTCCTAACATAATGCATCCAGTAACCAATTACTATGTATATTGTTTCTGTATTCTTTGCATTACTGCATGGTCTCTGAGAAATTTTGTCCTACAGCAGCATCAAGACTAGAGTAAGCACCTGATAAATAACTGTAGAATAACTGAGTGTACATGAGCAAAGTGCTCCTCTTCCCCGTCAATAAGTTGTGAGCTTCTGAGGCGGGACTTGCATTTCCTCAGCTCTCACACATGGCACAAAGGCTAGGTATTAACAAGGTTGCTGTTCCTGAACATGGAGGAGTTGGATCCAAAAATTTAGGCAGAAATGGTTGTAGTCATTATGCTCTTTCAACTAAATTATACTTGCTTTACCACTACCTCTTGTTTCATAAGCAACACTTAGATATAGAAGGAGGTGTGCACCCTACAGGACCAGCTGATGTTCTTTCCACATGCAGTTGGTGGTCACCTGCCAATAACCTGGACCTGAGCAGTGTGGGGAGTGTCTCTCCTTCTCTGCTTCCTCTGAGATGCTGTGCAGCTCGTCTCATGTCATACTCACCCCCTTGACTGATGTGAAACTCCAGATCAGAGCTGTCAAACGCAAATACAACTCAAGCTACACATGAATTTAAAATGCTTTTAGTAGTCACACAAAATTTTTCAAAGACAAGACTAAGTTTAATAATAAATTTAAGACAATTCAACATTTCCACAAAATGTTGTCAATACATAATCAATATACATTGTTTTGAGACAGTGTTCTGTGTATTCTGGCTGTCCTAGACTCACTCTGTAGATCAGGCTGGCCTCAAACTAACAGATCCACTTGTCTCTGCCTCTTGAGTGCTGGGATTAAAGGCTAGCGCCAACATGCCCAGCATCAATATACATTGTAATGAGATATTTTATGACATTTTTTCATTCTATCCTTAAGACCTCATGGGTATTTTATATTTACACTCAATTAAGACTGGGCATGGATCAGTGTAGGTTAATAACAATACATAGCTCATGAATTCCTTATGTTCCTTGGTTTGGTTATATTCATTCTAGCTTTTTTCTTTTTCTTTCTTTCTTTTTTTTTTTGCATTTTGGAAAAGGTGTCATGTAGCCTGGGCTGACCTCAAAGTCTCTTTGATGCTGAGGATAATCTGGAACTTCTAACCCACTGGGATTAAAGGAATATACCACCATACTTACTTCATATGGTGCAGGGATAGAACTCAGGGCTTTGTGCACACTAGGCAAGTGCCCTGTCCACTGAGTTCATTCCTATTCTTAAATGTAGTCAGAGGAGGGCAGTGCTCAGTGACACCCACTTCTGTGAACTATGGTTGATTATTTTGTTGACTTCCTATCCTCCATATTGTCTGAAAGGTCCTATGTCATTATTATGCAGGTGTTACACTTCAATGAACTGTCCAAGGACAAAAGCAAAGAACCCAATGATCCTTGTTCAAAAAGCAAACGAGGAGTGTCTGACAGCTCTCTGGAAGGGGAGAAACAAATGCCAGTGTCTCAGGATCAGCAGGTGAGCACTTAAAAGCCCTCCTCTTAAGTGCTGATTCTGCCTGTGTGGTGCCTGATGGTAAATATTTCTTTTGAAGGTTGGGCACAGATTGTCACAGCAGTAATCACATGTGATCTGCAATCCCTTTCTGATTACACCTTTTCTATGTCCTTGGTTGTCTCCTGTTCCCCTTTACCTCCCCTGGTAACACAGGACAGTGACATCTCCCTGGACAGCTTTGCTTTGCTCCTGTAAAAATACCTTTCCTTTAGTGGTACTTAACCTTTTGATTGGTATGAAACCATTCGTTTCTTCTTTTGTTAGGATGAATCTACAAGCAGGAATGAATTGCTCGGTTGCCACTTTGGGAAACTTCTCGCCAAATTAGATAGGGACAAAACTTATTATACTCTAAGTATGGCCAACAGACTCTATGGAGAGCAGGGATTCCCAATCTGCCAGGTGAGTAACAAGGGATTAAGGTGTCCACAGAGCATGCTCTCTAAATGTGGCTCACCTTCTACATAGTGTATGAGGCTATGGATGGGTGCATGTCTGCTGTCTGAGGTTTTACACTTCTGTCTCCTTCCATCCAGTTTTAAATGTGGGTTTAGATAGTCATTTATAAATGGTACATCGTGGATAGAAAGGGACACATGATTCACAGCCTGTTGGCACACGAGTGAGCTTCATAAGGTACCCATGTGACTGTCTTTTCTACTCAAGGTGCATGGTAGTCACATTTTGTGGCTTTTCTGCCTGTTGGCTGCTCTTAAGGCACCGCTATAAAATCCCCTATTGTGCTTTGTCAGGCAGTTTCCACAGGAACTGTGTTTTGCAGAAGGTGCATGGTGCCACAGAAGGGGACCCTTTTGGGAGTCCAAAGCCACAGGCTTCATTTCTGTGGATAAGTAGCTTTCATCAGGGTCCAGTTAGGATTACAGTATCAAGAAAGTGACTTATACTGTCAATAAACAGGAGGGATGTGGATAGAGATAGATGTGACACAGGTGGTGTGAGCCAGGCTAGTCCTACCTTATACATCACAGTATACTATCTTACCAGGTTGGTATCTTATATATCAGATGTTAAAACCCTAGAATTTTGAGAGCTAAGTGTACAAATCAATGTTTTTGGTAATGCATTATTTATTTAAAATTATACTAAAATACAAATTAATAAAAAATACCCATACAAATCATTTTGAAGTTTGTTTGTAACTGTAATTAAATATACTCACATGCAACTAATATGATATTCATTAAACTTTGCCATCAACCAAACAGAAAGTCTGTGAACATTAAAGTGGCCACTCCCCTGATGTTAGGTGGCCAGAGTTTCTTTCTCAGGGTCTCCTGGTCACTGTCTCATCTTAATGACCAGCACCTCCATGTGATTTTTTTGTTCTCTTTCCATGTATTTGAATTGAACAGAAATACTTAGATGATGTAATTCAATTTTACCATACGACGGTTGAAAGTGTAGATTTCCAGAAGGATACTGAGAAGTCGAGACAAGAGATTAACTTCTGGGTTGAAAGTCAATGCCAAGGTAAGAAGGGCCTAGCAAAGAGTCTGACTTTCCTTTCCATCTCAAAGACAAGCAGTGGACCCGACTTGCAGTTGCTCATCTTCTGGAACCCAGTGTTTGCATATGTGGTGTGTGTTCAAAGCTCATTTTGAACAGCATCAGACGATTTCGGGTGCATTTAGGGTGGTAGCTACTTAAGCACTTCTGTCATTTGTTTTTGCCTTTTTTCCCCCCTTTTAGGATCTTTGATCTTTGAAGACTTTTTAAACTACATTGATTGATTTTGTGTGTGTGTGTATTCATGCAGGCACATGCTGTACATGTGGATGTCGGAGGACAATTTACAGGAGCCAGCTGTCTCTTGCCAGGAGAAGCCTATGAGTTAGCCCAAGGTGTCAGGCGTATTAGCAAGTGACTTCACTCTCTGAGCCTTGGCAGCCCACAACTTTTGAGTCGTGTTTCTGTACTCCCAGTGCATTTATTGTGGGGTTTCTTCTGAATGGTGTGAATGAATCACTGTCAATTTTAGAAACACCGATGTCTGTAGCACTGAATGTGTATTTGCCCATAGGACTGACGTTCTTCTTTTCTACAAAATATCCATTTAAAATTGGAGTTCATCTGTCATGTTCAAATTATTGAGGACTCTACTTTTACTTCTAACATCTATCATGAAACAAAAAATAATATAAAACATTAAAAAATTTGTTAAGCAATTATACTGTTGAAAGCTGCAATAGAAATCATAATGCCTTACATGTACTTGGAATTAATATGGAAATATATTGACTCAATAAGAATCTACCTATGTGTATATGCTTTTAGTATTTTTTTGTGATAAAATAAGAATGAAGGGAAACTAGGGAGTTTAAGACAGGGAAGTGACTTAAATTTATCCTTTTAATTTAGTGTATAGTAATGGTTTGTATAGACATTTTGATGTATGCGTGCATATATACCATTGCAGTTGGCTTATTTTTGCCCACCCACCTTCCCAGCCCCTCCTCTCTCCTTCTGATATCCTTCTCCTGAAATTGTCAATCCTCCTGCTGCTTTTATATCCTCCCTATATGGGAGAGAGCATGCAATATTTTATATTTCCTTTTCTAATTACCCATCCAGTCTCCTTTTAGAACCTTTGTAACCTCTCATGGCCAACCTTCTAGTTTCATATTAATATAGACTCAATCTATATACCTAGTATGAGAGGACACCTGGGCTATTTGTCTTTCTGAGTCTGGCTTATTTTGCCTACCTTGATGATGCCCACTTCCATCCACTTTGCTGCACATAACATAATTTCATTCTTATTTATGGCTGTGTAATGTGCAGTTTTTAATTCACCAATTCTAATAATCAATATGCTAAATGAGAGTTTGGACTCTTCATTTTGAAGTTAATTCTCAACTCATCCAATAAGGTAGAGAGCTAAGCTCTGTTCTCAATCATTTTTCCATTTTCCTTTTTAAAAAATGTTTATTTATTATTTCATTATGCCTCCATTGCCACCCCCTATCTCCACCTCCTCCTGGCTCCTCCCTTCCACCCTCTACCCCCTCTCCCATCCCTCCCATGCCTCTGGTGTGGGGTGTCTCTGTGTATCAACCCTGCTCAGTTCGTTAGTCACATGAGATCTAAGAGCTTCCTCTTGCACAAGAGGCATACGTGGCAGTTCCACTAGGGTGGAGTGTCCCACTAACAGGTAACCAAGTCCATCTTCCTGCTCTTTTGGGTCTATTGTTTGTAGGATGGGTATCCTGTACTATATGACTAAAATCCAGCTCTAAGTGGACATATGCCATGTGTATCTTTCTGAGTCTGAGTTATCTCACTCCTGATGAGCTTTTCTGGTTATATCCATTTGGTTGCAAATTGCATGATTTCCTTGTTTTTGATAGCTGAGTGATATTCCATTGTGTAAATGTACCACAGTTTTTTTTTTTTTTTTAATTCAAGTCCATTTTCTTATTCACACACTTTCAGCTCACTTGCCCTTTGGCCCATCTCCCTCTACACTTTCTCCACCATCTCCATGGTACAGACTCCAATCAACTCAAGCCTCTGTTTTATGGGGAAGTGACACATGGTTTTGTCAGTCATTAAGAATGAAGGCAGGATTCCGGCATGAATATCTAGGTGGTGGAGAGCCACCCCCTTCTACCTGTGAATGTATACTTTACAAAAATGAGCTTCTCACCTCAGGCTGAAGTTTTAAAATAGGGCACCTAATGATTACCAGCGCAGGGTTGGCGATATTCTAGTGCAATGAGCTTTGGAGAGACAGGAAAAGGCGGTACATTGCATCTACTGCTTCCAATTTGAGACTTTGCCTCAGGGCATTTGTAGACTTGAATGACTAACATCGAGGGACACCCAGTGGGCAGTTTATTTCCAGTTGCTTTTGGTTCTTGATGTTTTCCGTTTCTTTCTTCCATTTGGAGGCTTAGGCTTCTCATTTTCTGTACTCTTAACATGGAGTTAAAGTTGGTTTATGAATGGTGTTTTCTTAAGGGGAGTCTTTAAATCCTCTAATTATTTACTCTGTCTTTCCTATGTGCCACAGAATTCCTGCATTTTCAAGATTCCATTCAGCTATCAAAAGGGTAGTACTTTGGTGAAGAAATCCTGTCTGAATCTTAATATGTATTTTCTCTTTAATGAGTTAGTTTTCTTAGAGTATTTTAAGCGTAGTTGATGTTGACAGTGTATTATAGAATTTATCTACAGCCTCTCTTGATGTAAAAGGAACCTCCCTCATTAAGACCTCAGCATGCATCCAAGTGGCTGGTGATTTAAGGTGGAAAAGGATGAGTCTTGAGTTGGATTAGTACTTGATGACAGCAAGGACGGCCCTTAGGGTCGGTCTTTCTTATAACAGAGGGTGCTGGCCAGGATTAGTGCCACATCACCTTGTTCCCTTTCAACTATTTGGCACCTCCTTTTATTGCTTACAGCATGTTACTCCATGAAGAAGAGAAAAATATTGGTACTTCTCAAGGCTTAATATCTAGGTGGATTTAGAAGGTACTCCTTTCTTCAAATGAATGTGTGTGTCTAAAAAACTGAATGAATTGTTCGTTTGAGGTAAAATGAAAGATGGTGTATACAACTCTACAAAGTAGGCTTTATGCTATGGCTGTATGTGTGTGTGTGTTTATATGTCTGTCTGTCTATCATCTATCTGTTTATATCTGAAAGCATATACTGAACTTCAATAACTTCTATAGAGACAGGAAGTCCATACTGCATTACTCTATCCAGGAAATTATAATAGTCCAATGATTAGGTATGTAATGTGAAACATAATCTATAGGTGTTTGGTGATAATTTGCAACTAAAAGTGGTCAAGAGAATCAGAGGAGATGCTCGTGTTCACAGTGCTCTAAATTTGGTCTTACTCCAGGGCAATATGAGTTTTCCCACATAGCTCCTACCCTCCTTCAAGGCTCTCATAACCCTCTAGGTACCTTGGTCAAGCTGTTGAATGAGATACTTTCAAATGTCTCCATGAATACTTTTCATGCAACACATGGTCAGGTTACTCTCTGGCACCTTTCTTTTCTAGGTAAAATCAAGGAACTGTTCACCAAGGAGGCTATTAATAATTCAACTGTGCTGGTGTTGGTGAATGCTGTTTACTTCAAGGCCAAGTGGGAGAAAGATTTCGACTGTGAAAACACAGTGGATGCACCTTTCTCTCTAAGTGAGGTACTTACTGTATTAGCCCCAAATTAGGTAGTCCGCTTCTAATTTCCACCAATGGTGATCAGTATTGTCTAGACTGAAGGTTAATGCTCAGATCTGGGAGTTATGGCTTACAATTATAATGAACCATTTGTGTTTTACAAAAGCCAGTACCCAAAGTTCACTGAATATTTCAAATATAGCTATTCTATAATACACACATATTTCAGAATATTACATACATACAAAATACATACAATCTGTTAATCAATTAAAAGCTTGTGTAGACTGGTGCATGCCCATAAACCAAGCACTTATAAAGGTAGAGGCAGGAAGATCACCACAAGTTCAAGGCTGGCCTGATCTACATAAGGAATACCAGGGGTCTAAGGCTACATATCGAGAAGTTGTCATAAAACAAAACAGATGTGTACACACAAGAAAAGAGATGGGCCTCTTCATTTTGAATTTGCTTCTGGTCTTAACTAACACATGAGACAACTCAACTTTCCTCTAAATGTTCCCCCACCCCTGGCCATCTCTCCTGAGATTGATCTATCATCTAGCCCTTTGTTAGAAACTGTAAACACTTTGAGTATATGATTCCTGGGGAAAGTGGTCTGATGTGTTATTGACAGTCCAGGAAAGGGAGCAGATCAGCCAGATACTTCCTGAATGTTGTTTCATTATTTTTATTTTTATCCAAAATAGCATTATGCAAGGGGTGGTATTATCTCTGAGGTTTGAAGGGAAATATGCAAGCTAAGTCAATTAGCTATGGGTTAGGGTTCATATTTATAATAGTTCACAGGTCTCATGTTCTAATCCAGACAGTTGAGGTTGGACGAAAGCCCAGGGATCAGATCCCAGTCAATCACTTCCTAGCCAGGCAGCTGTACTATTGGACAAACTTTTCTCATAAGCACAAATGTCATTTGTATGTTGATGACCTCCCTATCTCAATGTTACTGTGAGGTGGAAGTGCCAAAGATAGTGTCTTTGCCTCTGAAGGAAACCTGTGACACAAGTGTTACTTTTAACATATAGATGATTATTGTTTAACCAAGGCTCCTCTTGGTGCCACATAGAGTCATTCAGGTCAGAAGGGACAAAGATGAATGAAGACAAAGGGTTGGGATGTGTTGGACATTGAAGACTGTGCTTTCTGGCCTTGCATCAGCTGATTAGGATGTTGGAGATATTTGGATTGAATATCTAGCAGTAAGTGGTTATGAGAACTATGGAGCTGAGGAAGGACATTGGAAGATAAAGTGTTGCCAAAGCTGGGGGCACCTTATTGATTGGTAGGCAGAGGTATGTCTTAGGCTGGGTACTTGCTTTACTCTGGACTTCTAGGGTAGAAGAATCCTTCCCTTCTTACAGCACCTTCATTCTCAGGGATGTTGGGGCTACAGGTGTTTGAGCTTTCTATAGCCTTCTGTGATTACCTTTATGTTCACTGCAGAATGAGAAGAAGACCGTAAAGATGATGAATCAGAAAGGTCAATTTAGAATTGGCTTTATCGAGGAGCTGCAGGCACAGATCCTCGAAATGAAGTACACCATGGGGAAGCTCAGCATGCTGGTCTTGCTTCCGTCTTACTCTGAAGACAATGTGAAGAACCTGCAAGAGGTAGAGTTTCATTGTCACATCTGGACAAATTCCACATCACTGAAGAGTAGCACTAGCGTCTGTCATTCAAGAAGGACCCTATCTTAGCTAATAGAGATATCAGAGACCGCATGGATATGAATGGGATTAGATATTTACTTCTTAATTGTTTTAACCCACTGACGAAATGCCAGATCAAGGGTCTTTCCTCCTCAAATGCACAGTTTTTTGAAATCACTTTCCAGATCAAAGAGTCTGGATGCTGAATGGTTTGAGAATTCCCACAAATGAAACAGCTCCTCCTTCTGAAGTAGCTTGACCTTTGGCCTCTGCCTTAGACTATATGGCTGCTTAGCTGTATCTTTGTTGAGAGCATGCTGTTTGGTAGGAGTAGAAATACTAATACTATAAGAAAGGAATCAATGAAGGTGGGGGAGGCTGAGATACCCACTACTCTGGAGAAGCTGGGGGTAAAGAGAAGATAGGTAGATAGACAAACAGATAAATGATAGATGGATGGTGACATCAACATGGGAATTACAGTAACTGCCTTTGTTCAAAATACACAACACACTAGCATTATTTTAATGTATACTAAGTATATTATATACATTATTTTAGTTAATCCTTGGAAGAGCCTTATCATATTATCTGTACTTTATAGAAAAGTAAATTTAAAAAAAAGAAAGAAAAGTAAATTTTACTCCACA
This sequence comes from Lophiomys imhausi, assembly GCA_907164525.1. Taxonomy (NCBI): domain Eukaryota; kingdom Metazoa; phylum Chordata; class Mammalia; order Rodentia; family Muridae; genus Lophiomys; species Lophiomys imhausi. Next base: position 1,568,293 of record CAJQZJ010033173.1, read on the forward strand.
GTGTCAGGACTGGCCTGAGATCACCGAACTGAGTTTTTCTGGTCTTTGAGCATGAACCTATCCAATCCAAAACTCGGTGGGATGCTGATTGTCCTGTAATTTCTAGTGAGAAAAGATTTAAATGATGTCTAAAGAGGAAAGATTAAAATGACCTATTTTAAGGTTTAGAGCAAGTTCTTGGAGCATGTATGTACCTGACTATTGAAACAGATTAACTTAGAAATTTTGAAATAACTGAGATACTTTTACAGGTTTATAATCTGACCTTAAACATTATTTTTTTCTTTTTATAGCTTGAAAAGAAAATAAGCCATGAGAAACTAATGGCCTGGAGTAGTTCAGAAAATATGCCAGAAGAATCAGTAGCCATTTCCTTCCCTCAGTTCATCATGGAAGACAGCTATGATCTTAACAGCATTTTACAAGACATGGGCATCAAAGATATCTTTGATGAAACGAAGGCTGACCTTACAGGAATCTCTACGAGTCCCAGTCTGCATTTGTCCAAAACTGTCCACAAAACCTTTGTGGAGGTGGATGAGATGGGTACACAGGCTGCAGCAGCCAGTGGCGCAGTTGGCACAGAGAAAGCCATTCCATCTTGGGTGGAGTTTAATGCCAACCACCCTTTTCTCTTTTTCATCCGTCACAACCCAACCCAAACAATTCTTTTCTGTGGCAGGGTCTACTGTCCTTGAACCCCTCTGGCTTGAGAGTGCTTGAGGTGAATGGCAATATGGTTCCCCCTTGTAAAACATAGACACTGTGTTTGTGCTGACTGTCTGAAGCTGACCACCTGCTGCTATGGTTGCACACAAAATCCATCAAGCCTCCCCTGAGTTTTGTTCTGATAACATCTGTCACCAGAAGCCAGTTATCACCATCTGTTAATGAAGTAGCCTTGCTATCTCCTTAAATCTTTACTGCCCTAAACTTTCAAGCATATAAATTCACCTTCTATGATTTGGAGGTCAACACAATGCAGACTGGTATTGATTTTCTTCAAGTTACCTCCCTCCTTATGAAGAAATACTGAAAGTTAGTCATTAGACTATTCTGAGAGATTGGAAACTCAGAATGTGATTAAGTGTGTTTGGGAAGCTTGGTTCTATTTCCAGGGCACTTATAATCATGAGTACCCCCTAGGCAGGACTCTTGGTCTCCTCTTCATATGTTTAGTAATGCATGGAGATGTCTTATGATAACTTTCCACTCCAGAGGTCTATTTAAGTGATGGCTCGAGGATGTGTGCTCATCCCAGCCAATACTCATTTTGCACAGGAGAATGACATTTCTATTATGTATTTGTCTGTGACCAAGAAGGTGTCAAATCTGTTTTGAAGGTTTGGTCTCTCTCAGTTTTCCATATTGAATTCTTCTCTAATCATGCCTCTTAGGCATCATTATCATGAACTCCCCTCTGACTCTTTGCTCTCCCCAGAGAATGCCCATCTATTGCTAACAGTAGGGTGTTGAGGCTGGACAAGAAACTGGTCATTGTTGTGGATAGCTGTGAGACCTGCTCTTTTAGATAACATAAACTTATTTAACCTTCCAGAGACCTAATGCTGGGCATACAGTAAGAACAGTTTTTGGTTGGGCAATGTATATGAAAACCTCTTTCAGGAAAACTATTGGTTTCATGTCAAGCGCCAGGTAACTAAAAGATGAATGGATGCATGTTCTTCTGCCACCCCCCCCCCCCAGAATTGCATATGAAAAGACAATCAGAGCTCATGACCCCTGCTACACCTGGTTGCTCTGGAGTGGCCACTGGCACTTACATCATGGGGGAGCAGTCAGGCTCTTTTCTAACAGGTATGCTTCTTGGTCTTGGTTCAGCTTTCATGCCCTGAATGGTGACAGTCCTTCTCCCAGCTGCCATTGCACAGAGGAAGGGTAGGTGCAACAGGTTGTGCAGAAAGCTGATTCACTCTGCCTGACCTGGTGTTGACCTCCTCCTCCCTTCCTAGTGATGTCTTTTTGTCCTGAAAGACAATTCATGCATTTCTCGCACAGCCTTTTCGTATTTTAAGCTTATTTATGGAACAAAACAATTTGAAATGCTAGGCAATTTGAGGTTGGAAAAAGCTCAATCTTTTAAAGGATTTATTTATTTTTTTATTTTATGTATATGGTTATTTTGTCTGTGTGTATGTCTGTACACCATGTGTGTGCAGTGCCCATGGAGATCAGAAGAGGGTACTGGATCCTTTGGAACAGGAGTTACAGATGATTGTTAGCTAACATCTGATGACAGGAACCAAACCCAGGTCTTCTGGCAGAACAAGTGCTTTCACTGCCATCTCTCCAGGCCCAGGAAAGACTTGGCAAGATTTACTCCCCAGAAACAGAAAGAAAATTCAGACAAGTGGGCTGTGTGACTGCTAGGAAACCAAGTAGATTATGACAATCGTGTTAGCTCCCCACTTTCCACTGCACAGTTCCCTCCATACAGCAATGATGCCAGGAGGAACAGGTAGAGTAATGCAGCATCTGAAACAGTGGCTTCCTTTCTGATGATTACAGTGGTTGGTAAGAAAACTCTGGATACCAGAACCTCAATAGGCCCTCTAGCTCTCTTTCAGACTCTACTCTCTATGATCTTATTTTGACCCACCTCCTCTTCATGACTTCAATTTTGTCTAATACATCCTTCTCCCACCAAACACCTCCCCAAGTTTTCCTCTTGTGCTGGGGCAAATTTGAACTTGTTCCTTCATGTTATTGCCACTTACTTCTTTTCCATGTATGGTACTTTAGAAACCAATCTGTCATTATTAGCTCAAGGCTGTTTCAAACGAGGCAGCAGAGTGGGAAGCTGTGCAGTAGGTTCAAGTGACTTCCTTGGTTCTGTAGTTGAGCACCAATCCCAAATACAACAGAACTCATAAAGATAAACTGTGCTGAGATATTAAACTTCTAGAGAAATAAAAATGCAATATAAGACTAGATAGATTTTAAAGGTGGTCAAGAAGCAAAAATCACACATTGGAAAATATAATTAGTGGAATATGACAAATAAGAATGTTTCTCCTAGAATTTATGGGAAACAGCAGAAGTTGTAGATATAAAAGGAGAATGAGGACTAGGGAAATGGCAACATGAAGAAAACACTTGTCAGGCAAATGTGAAGGTCCCCAGAATACACAGAAGCATGGATACACAGTAGGTGTGTCAGGAGTCCAGTGCTTCCACTGCGAAATTGGAAATTGAGGAGAATTTCTGGAAGCTCTCAGGGCAGTGAGAAACAACAGAAGACTCGGTCTCAAAACAAGGAGTAACAAGGAAGAGGGAAAGGACCAACACTTGAGGCTGTCCTTTGATCAACACAAACACACAAACACACACACACACACACACACACACACACACACACACACACACAGGGGGAGGGAGAGAGAGACAGAGACAGGCACACAGAAAGAGACAGAGACAGAGATGAGACAGAGACAGAAAGACAGAGACAGAGAGATATAGAGGAAAAGAGAGATAGATAGACACCAGGATTTAAACCCAAGAATTACCATGTTCCTGAAAAAAGACATGCCAGGAAACTTTACAAACAAAAATTTGAGAAACATATCAGGATGTGGACAGTACCAAAATATTATATGTATAAGGATAAAAATTATATGGACCTAAACATCTTTTTACTTATTTTTGAGAATTTCATACATGTCTAAAATAAATTTTGATCATACTCATCCCACTTTGCCCCTTCAATTTATGTTCAACCACATCCACATTCCAAAGCATGTATGTTTAACCACATCCACATTCCAAAGCATGCATTTTCAACCATATCCACATTCCAAAGCATGTATGTTCAACCACATCCACATTCCAAAGCAAGCATTTTCAACCACATCTACATTCCAAAGCATGTATGTTCAACCACATCCACATTCCAAAGCATGTATGTTCAACCACATCCACA